>JARK01001340.1:3123552-3149613 GCA_000688135.1 Ancylostoma ceylanicum | reverse complement strand
TCAACCGAAGGTATTGCCTGACCGACGTCGGTGTTGTACCGAAGTTCTACACCGGATCAGACCATCGCCTCCTTCGCGCAAGATTCTTCTTCTCGCGCAAAGGAGAGAAAGCCGCGAAGTACAAGAAGAGGAGTCCTAAACCAACCATCAACTGGGATCTCTTCACTACGTTAGCCGGTTTTTAGGAAGATACCGTTGTCGACAACATCGATGAAGAATACGAACGGCTCATTCAGCATCTCCGTGATAGTGCGAAGAAAGCCGAGGCTTTGAGAACCACCAAGAGACGACTGTCTCATGAGACCCTCGAGCTGATACGCCAGCGTGGAGCAGCGAGAGCCGCAGGCAACTACCAGCTTACGTCCGAGCTCGCAAGACGGTGCAGAGAAGCGATAAAAGAAGACCTCAAGGAGAGACGAGCAGCAGTGTTGGCTGAAGCCGCAGAGGCAGGAAGAAGCATCCGCAACACCCGCCGAGACTTCGCCAACCGTAAGACCAAGATGACAGCCCTCCGACGCCCAGACGGAACGATCACATCATCTAGAAGGGTAATGGAGAAGGTCATCTACGACTTCTACTCGGACCTCTTCGACAGCCATGTCCACCTCCCTCCATGCCATCTCAGGGAGGATGAATATGTCATCCCGTCGGTTCTCCCTTCCGAAGTCCGACATGCCATCAAGTCGGTGAAGAATCGTACAGCGCCCGGTCCCGACAGGATCCGACCCGAACATCTGAAGAATCTACCGACAGCTCTTGTGAACACACTTGCTAGACTCTTCACGCGGTACCTGTCGGAATGCAAGGTACCTAGCCAATGGAAGACCAGCAGAACCGTGCTGCTGTACAAGAAGGGAGACCCGCAGGACATTGGCAATTATCGCCCTATCTGCCTACTGTCCGTAGTCTACAAACTCTTCACGCGAGTGATCCTCAACAGGATTGAAAGAACACTAGACGAAGGACAGCCATGCGAGCAAGCAGGGTTTCGGAAAGGATTCAGTACGATCGACCATATACACACCGTCACCAGGCTCATTGAAGTATCACGAGAGTACAAGATGCCTCTCCGTCTCACCTTCATCGATTTGAAGAAAGCCTTTGACACCGTTGAGACAGAAGCAGTCTTGGAAGCCCTGGGGAACCAGGGTGTACCGACTCAATACATCAGGATATTTCGTGAGCTCTATAGCAACTTCACGACCAGAATCTCGCCATTCTACGACGACATCACCATCGACGTCAGGAGAGGGGTTCGACAAGGCGACACTGTGTCGCCGAAACTATTCACCGCCACCCTCGAGGACGTCATGCGAAGATTAGAATGGGACAATATGGGAGTGCGAGTTGACGGCCGGCTGCTACACCATCTTCGCTTCGCTGATGACATCGTCCTTATAACACCTAGCATCAGTCAAGCGGAGCGTATGCTGGCCGACTTCGACGACGCGTGTGGAAAGATCGGTCTCCAACTGAATCTAACGAAGACGATGTTCATGAGAAACGGATGGGTCCCGGATGCCCCATTCTCGCTCAACGGAACGACCATCTCCGAATGCTCCAGCTACGTATATCTAGGTCGGGAAGTCAACATGATGAACGACCTCGCTCCAGAGCTGGGCAGGAGGAAGCGAGCGGCTTGGGGAGCCTACAAGAGCATCGAGGACGTAGTGAAGAAGACGAAGAACATCAGGCTCCGTGCCCACCTCTTCAACACCACGGTTCTCCCTGCTTTGACTTACGCCTCGGAAACCTGGGCGTTACGTAAGCAGGATGAGAATGCGGTCAGCGTCATCGAACGCTCCATCGAGAGGGTGATGCTAGGAATGACCCGCCTCACGCAAGTGAGAGCGGGAATACGGAGTTCCACCCTTCGTCAGCAGTCGAAGATCAGGGACGCTGCCGTGTACGCCAAGTCAAGTAAGATCAGGTGGGCCGGACACGTGATGCGCCTAAACGACCACCGTTGGACGAGAGCCGTCAGCGACTGGACTCCGCGGAACGTAAAGCGCACGACAGGAAGACCACCGACTCGATGGTCAGACTTCTTCACGAAGTCCTTCAAAGAACGATATGATGCTCTTCGTGTCTCTCGAACGGACAGAACGCATTGGACCACCCTGGCGCGTGAGAGGGACAAATGGAAGGATTGCTGGCGCCCGCTCGGTTTACCCGACGATCAACGGGAGTCAAGAGTTCAAGAGTTCAATACCTAATCCTGAAATTCAAATTTTGAGGAGCAGCAATATTTGATGTAGCCTTGGCTCACTGAAATCAACCAGAGTCTGCCCCTGAGATGCAGCAACAGTAAACATGCTTATCGATCGATTTTCGATAAAAACGTTTATGCTTCGTCAGCTGCTGTGATAAGCGCAAGCATAGTTTGAGAATCATCCGCTAGAGAAGTCTGAGATCCATACAAGGAGTAGGTCAGAAAGGCTGGGGATCAACGTAGGTTCGTTAACCGTTAATCTGTGTTAGTTGTCGCAAAAAAGCGTGAAAAACACCTATTCGTCGTCATATCACCATTCCAAGGTGGATCAGTTGGACATTTGTCACATTTTGGTAACAGAGCGCAGTATATGAAGATCGTTAATTGCTAGTTCACGTTTTTGGAAGAGATTGAGTGGAACTGAGCACTACTCAGTTATTTATTTATTTATTTATTTTCAATTTTTTATTTATTATTTTATTTCTATTTTTTAAAATTCTATTTTTCATTTATTTAGGTGGTAAAGCGCAAGGGTGTGCGCATTGAAGAAAGAAGAACATCATACCGATATAATACATGGATTATACGGGAGATATTCAAGGGAATTAGGCGACCAAAAGACCCTGATTGATTTACCCGGGCTGAGAATAAGAGGGAGAGAAAGAGAGAGGTAGAGAGTGAGTGAGTGAGAGAGAGGAGAAAAAGATTGGTTTGGGTAAGGTTATTAATTATTATCTGAAATAACTTCAACAGTAATCCGTGGTATTCCAGGAAGAGCTCACCTGTTTGTTATCCGTGGGATACGGTGGTGGTGCTGACATGTTCTACGGTACCTGCAGAAGAAAGGCCAATGTTACTGTTAAAATCTGCCTCAATTACTGGACAGATAGGTAAATTAGATTTTTCAGAGCACAGAGCAAATCAGGAAAAACGCTGTCGGGCGGCGCAAGGAACACTTTATATGACTGCATTATGCGGCAGAGCCGATAAGGAGCGCATTGTGTGCTGAATGAGTCAGTTGAAGAGCTGGACCACGTCATTCAGCCGAGATCATGATCTCTTGGAGTGAACCATCTGGGTGCGTGAACTGCCATTGTTCAATTGAGTTTACTACGTATTGGTATCAATACAGTTTGCAGAAGTTGATTGTTGTCCTTGAATTTTGCGAACTCATCGCTCCACGTGGTAGTGTTGCTATTCGCGTTGATCGTGGTCCTGACCAGGGAAAGGCGGAAGTACTGTGTAAGACCGGAAGCAGGGAGAAGTTCAAAATATAGTTATCATTTACTATGAGGTCAGTATTAATCAGTACAAATCAAAATTATTCACTATTCCATACAAGTTTTGTTACCATTTCGAGTTGAAACTGCACCATTATTTTGTTAAAAGCTAGTTATCCTAGTGAAGGCAAATCTTCTGAAGGTAGCAAGAGAGTTTAAAAGCTGTGCATTTTTGCCCAGAGAGAGGGTCGTACCGCACCCGCTCGAACAGTGAAACTTCTAGCTCTGACAGAAGTTCGCGGTCTTCTATGAAAAATTTTGAATTCACCCCTTTAGTTATAGATGTGACTATAGAGGAGAATACATAGTTTAGCTTTTTCGGAGTTCCATTCGTGTACTACTTTATAGACCATGCATACGTCGAAAAATCGGCGTCTAGATTCAAGAAAGGGAACCTCAGAATGATATGACCCTTTTACTAGGTACTGCGGCGACCCACTTCTCGTCTTCGGCTCTGTCCGTAATTCTTCAGGCTCGCATGCAAAGTTAATCAACTATTTTTTCACTCGTTCACTCCTCGTTGAACTATGCTACAATTACATTCAACAAATTTTTCAAACAATAAGTTCTTTCGCTCTCTTTTGTGATTTTACCAAATAATATCCTACCCATTTCATAGATCCCTGTTAACTTCACGTATGACTGGTTAGTAAACCGATTGGACCCACAGTGCCATCGATTCGCGACAGAGCCGCACATCCTTTGCGATGCGATACAAATTCTGAATCATTCATGAGTTTCACCGTTGGAATCATGTTTCCTTTTCAGTAGATAAACAACTTCAACGACGAGTGCTAAACAAAAAGCACCTGCCCCTTAATTAGCGGTGATCCCACATGATTGTCGAAGGAACACGTTTGTGTTGCGAAGTCGTTGCTCCACTGTGGAGACTTGATGAGCAATGCAGGCTTACAAATTAGCCCTGAAGCGATGTTCATCTTCGAGAAGATCTGCTTTGCATATTGGACTTTCACTGTACCTTTCTACGTGTTCATAGTATGCTTCTTAATTCATGCTCAGCTGAGGAATGTCCACGACCTTGCGAGTCCATTTTTCAAGCTGTGTATCTCTACAGGGATTATTGATATAGGTGAGCATGTTTAAAACAAAGCTCAGTGGCTGGGGAGATGTATGACGACTTGCACAGACCTATGCTTAATTTTTAACCTTTAGCAATTTCCTTGGCGCTCAGGAACTGGGCATGTGTATGTAAGCGGGTTTGATGACTTTAGGCAAAATTCTAGACCATCGGGCAGAAAAATCTCTAAAAGTGCCTGCACTTCATTCAAGGGGTTCCAAGAAGGCTCCCCCAAGGAATTCTTGAATTTCTGGATGATCACATTTTTCCGCCTGATTTACTGTTCTAAGCTGCCATAAAAGCAAATAATATATAGGAAACATGAGATTTTAGAGGCAGTAGTTATTTTTCTGATCCCTAACTGCCAGCTATACCAAATTCCTTGCAGTGACGTTGGTGAACAACTATTTTGGAGCCGTATTCCCTAAATGGGGTTGGTTTCGTGAGTTCTATCTCTCGCTTGGCAAACCTTATATTTACATCTACTTCATCATTGCGTGGGCGACAGGTGAGTCAAGTAATCCAAAGCCCCCACCTGAATCACGCCAGGTGATCGATGCATTTCCATAAAAATGTCTTCCTTAGTAATACATTCCCTTTCCATCTATTAATTAAGGTATTAATCAATCGCTATCTGTGTCGCTGCTTGCCACCAATCGACTGTCGGCCATACTTTTTCCTCAGCAGTTCCAGAAGGTAGCTTCGCCGGAAAAAATTACTTACATTTATTTCTCTTTTTCTTGCGAAAATCCTCTTAATTTTGGTACGAGACAAGTATTAGGTTATTCCGAAAATCTTGCACCAACATTTATTTTTTTTTATCTAGAATTGCCTGGTCTGAAATGGGAATTCTTTGGCAATGCAATGTAGTGATGATCTACTACATACTTCCCAAATATAGAGATTGATAGATCAGGTCCCATCCATGGGACATAATTTTATCGTTTTTGGAAAAAAAGTTGTAAAATTCGATGCAAGACTTTCGGGCCAACCTAGTTGGACGAGAAAATCCACTCTCAATGACATTCATGTCTTCATCGAGACAAGATCTTCTATGTGAACATCCTATTGTACATAATTTCATTTTTTTTCATTTTTACCTTTAATTAATATTTTTTATTCTTGTAGCTGTGGTGTGGACGACGTCTAAAATTGGCGATGTTTCTGCAGATCTTTCCGGGTTTTCTGGTAGCCTTGCATAATCTCACCAATGAGGTGCAGTTCACCGATAATGGCAAAGGTGGAATGGTTCCCGAAATAATGGAGTGAGTTACTTTTTCAGAAAAAATAAACCCGGTATCTGATTTCATTAAATTCTTGCAGTAAAAAGGTCACAAGCGCCTACTTTCTCTTTGGTGGCCTTTTTCTAGCAGGGAACAGCGTATACCTTATTGCTGCTTATTGTTACTTATTTTATACTGTTCGTAAAAGACACAAAGCTCAACGTGGGGTAGGTAAACCACATGGGTTTTCACATGTCATAGAAGTGTCGAAAAAGGCTAAGGATTTTCCAGAGAGGCCACAACACTCAGGCGCGCATGCGAGCTAACGACCTGTCGAAGAAACGGGAGCACAGATTGTTCCTTATGGCGTCTTCGATAGGTACGTGGTCTCTGGCTGGGACTTATTCGCCAAAAAAAACTTCATTATTTCATTGTTTTTTTTTCTTCGTAGCATCACTTTTTCCCTTGCACACTGTTCCCCGAATTTTTTCTGGGTATTTCTCCAACTACAGTGAACTACAAACGAGATAAGGCCGCGTCGCGGGCACTCTGGTTGTCTGCTGCACCGAGGTGGCGGGCCTGCTGGGCAGAGACACAGAGGAAAACCGCGCACTTGTCTACGACCATTTGGAGTTCACCGTATCTTAATTTTTTTTCTTTATTTTCCACGTGACATTTGCAGTTGCTGTCCAGCTCACGATCCTACTGTTCTTCTCGACTAAGCTCTTTCCATGGTTTCGAGTTACGCCGGATGTTTTCTACATGTTCTATAACGCTCTAAGGTTCGTACGCTGCGCTATGATGTGATGTTTTGAAGAAAGAGGAGAGAGAGAGAGAGAGAGAGAGAGAGAGAGAGAGAGAGAGAGAGAGAGAGAGAGAGAGGTTTCACTAATGCATCTCCTGTTCCAGTGACCTCTACGCAGGTGCAAGTGCCTATCTTCTGTGGATATTCAGCGATGCTCTTCGAAATCACGTATATGTCACATTGCGCTTTAGATTGAGCATTATACCTACGATTTCTGTCTCGTCGGCTAGCTGATGTCTAATTGAAATTTTTCTAATAACAACTAGCAAGTGAAAAATTTGTTTTTTTTTTTCTGAAGGCACCATCTCATCTTGAATTCGTTCTTAAGATCCTCATATGAGAATAATCTCCAGGATCTCTTGATCACAATACGGTATACGCGATCCCTGGCCGTTTTCGAGCGCCAAATATAGGGGAAATTGTGGGCGGAGTCAAGGGAGAGTACCATGCGCTCGGTACTTGAGAGTTACTAAAAACTAAATATTATAATTCTGTTATTTCAATTAAAAATCCAGGAAACTATTAAGCCATTCAGATATTCAAGAATGAGAAAACTTTAAGGCTGTTCTTGCCTTTCATACAGTGCTGTGCTGGTTTCTAATGTTAGAACACTCGAACTTTGCATTTGTTCGAAGAGTGGTTTATATGCTTTACTCAGAATCTTGGCCCCGCCCCGGCTCCGCCCACAAGATTCCTAAGAATTTGGGATTGAAAACTGTATTTTGGCAGCTTTACATGTACAGGGTGCGGCAAAAGTGTTTGGCCAAACATTTTCGATCTTCAAAACATGAAGAAGAAAAAATTGCACTACTCAACTCTGGTTTCAAAAGTTCCGATCCGGAGGCATGAGCCTCGAAGATGAACCAGGTCGAGGTCGGATCCGTGGACTTGACGACGATGTCCTGAAGTTTCTGCTAGAATCGGACCCATCATAAACAGTGCGTGGGATAGCGAAGGATCATATGTGTTAGTTGCCACTGTCGTCAAGCGTTTGGAAAAACATGGAAAGGTGAAGAAAATGGATCAATGGGTGCCACATGAAGAAAACGCTGAACAGATGCTCCGACGCTACCAGATCTCATCGGAGCTGCTTTTGCGGTATGAGAACGAGCCCTTCCTTGACCGAGTCGTAGCCTGCATTGAAAAAGGGATCCTGTACGATAATCGCAAACCATCTTCGCAATGATTGGACAAAGATGAGCCCCTGAAACATTTCCCGAAGGAAAAGTTGTACGAAAAGAAGATAATGCTCACTGTTTGGTGGAATTCTGCGGGGATTTTACATTCATCATATGAGTCCCTGGAACCGTGTGAAACCATCAACGCAGACAACTACTGTCACCAAATGGACAGAACGCATGAGAATTTGGCGCGTGCAAGCCCAGCAGTGTTCAACAAATAAGGCCAAGTCCTTCTCCACGATAACACCAGACCCCATGTTTCACGAAAAACGTCGCAGAAGTTGAGCGATTTGGCTACGGGATACTGCCTCATCCAGCATATTCGCCGGACCTGTCACCAACGAATTATTACTTTTTCAAGCACCTCGACAACTTCATCAAGGGAGAGTATTCATAAATTAAACCGATTCTAAAAATGCCTTCAGCGAGTCCATTGTTTCCAAGACTCCGAATTTCTATCGCAAGGCAATTAAAGATCCTGTGAAACGTTGGCAGAAATGTGTAGATTCTAATGGTGCTTATTTCGTTCAGTAAAGTTACGTTTGAGATGAGTTATGAACGTTCCAAGTTAACCATCAAAAAGCGCATTTTATTTGTACACAACCTAATAATCCACTAGTAGTACTGGAGAAATCCGGGCGATTTTGTCCAAACTAATAATGGCCCGCCCACAAATCGCCGTATCGCGAATCCAGGTACGGCCGAAATTCATCGTAGTATTTGTCCGGAATAATGAGTGACGGATCAAAGCCAACGAAGTACTGTAATCGGTGGAAATCTGGGCTCTGTAAAATATGATATTCCTTCCGTATCCACGATTATACTCAGCCAAAACCCATTTCTTACCGAGTACTTTCCATAAGGAGTAGGGTTCATCGCCTCGTAGACTCTCGTGTCTTCTTCATTGTGTATTTCATAGGCATTGATTCGAGAGGCGTCTAAACAGTCGAGTACTCTGATGTTAAATGGCAACACATTTGGCAAGACAATGTGTTTGGCAAGACAGTTTACGGGATAAATTTTGTTTGGCAATATATTTTACGGGAGAATGAGTGGAGAGCCTGTTTGGCGATACAAATGGCAAGACAGTGTGTTTGGCAAGACAGTTTACGGGTGTTTGGCGATACAAAAGGCAAGGTTTGTGCGGGATACATTTTACGGGTGTTTGGCGATACAAATGGCAAGACAATGTGTTTGGCAAGACAGTTTACGGGTGTTTGGCGATACAAATGGCAAGACAGTGTGTTTGGCAAGACAGTTTACGGGACTTCTTGTTTGGCAATACATTTTACGGGACTTCTTGTTTGGCGATACATTTTACGGGTTAATATGTTCATTTCATTCTTAGCGGGTGATTCAATCATCATCGGTGTCGGCTCGGATGGCGCAGTTGGTAAGGCAGCGGACTCCCATTCTCAGAACCACGGTACGGTTCCCGGTGTTATCAGAATTTTTGCGCATTCAAGCTTGTTTGGCGATACAAAAGGCGAGGTTTGTTTGGCGATACATTTTACGGGACTCCTTGATTGGCAATACATTTTACGGGGTTTGTTTGGCGATACATTTTACGGGGTTTGTTTGGCGATACAATTTACGGGGTTTGTTTGGCGATACATTTTACGGGACTTCGTGTTTGGCAATACATTTGACGGGGTTCGTTTGCCTGGCTAGTTTGCAAGCTCGTCTGCGAGGTTTCCAAACAAACCTCGCCAAATGTATTGCCATTCAACATCAGAGTATCTGCTTATTTCTGATTCTATCACCCATGAGAAAACTTCCATTAGCAGTTATTTGCGAAACTCAAGTCATGAGCGTTTATGACGCCAACGCAACTTGGAATAAAACATCTGCTGTTGCAGAAATCAGCTGTTACGATATGTTTATCGTTACAATTTAGCACAACCAGGTAGCCGTGAGATTGTCACTCATTGGAAGTCCCGCATCTTGATTTACCAGGGGCGCATGCATCACCGAGATTACCCAGGGTAAACGTGCTGGCACTATACAAATTCGCCCATCGTTGACACGGGCGCCAATACGTTTACCCTGCAACGCGTCTTTGAATGAACTCGTGGAGCAAATTGAGGCGGATTCTATGGATGGATCTGATTTTTTCCGTTGAGGGTGAAGAACTAACCAGAAAGTTCTTTAGCTTTTGAGCACTTGTACAATGTAGTTTAGGTGAATTCAGAAGGGTACTTGTTAGGATCCTCTGGACGTCAGGCTTTATATTGGTGAGCCAAAATTTGGTCAGGAAACTCACTTGCAGGAAGATATGCCAATGGAATGTCCGCTTCTCCAATCCATTTGTTACCATCAATTCTGTTCCAGACAGAAAGTTGCAGGAATTCACCTACAATGACTTCGGTTGGGTTAGATCCCGTGTAACATAGCGTCTGGTCAAAAATGGGCCAGTTCCACGGTTTTAATCACCTTGATTGAAACTCTTGCGTTGACCATCCAGAAGAAGACATAGCCATTGTTGATGCGGTCCTAATTCGACTTCTACATATTGATTTTTATCATTAGCTATGAAGATCTCCACAACTTCGTAGTCATATAGCTGAAAACACTTGCTCTGCTTCGTTACTACTTAAAGTAGCAGTATCCCTGAGCTCAGAGAACACCTCTGCTCATTGAAGCTTTGCGTTTCAGGCCTCAAGTAGCGAAGAATTTAAGGGAACCTTTGGAACTACTCCTGCTGTGTGATTTGGAGCTGGAGGATTGTTGTACAAGTACTTCTGAAAACCAGTTTACTGAGTAGCGATGCATGAACAGTTGGTTGTATAATTGAGCACCAGCCTCAAGCTTGACGTTTATGGCTTTCTCCGATTCTTTCCACTGGAGAGTGATTGTTGTAGGATGCTCAACCTGTAAGCTATTCCATGTCGAATTGATCATCAAGTTCATCCCTGGTAATGTAATTGGAAGAGCGTCCTGAAATCGACCATAACCTAGAAGAATTCTCTAAACGTCATGACTTCGTGGGAGAACATTTCTCTTGTCAGCATTCCTAGAGACTCCTCACAATCAGATCACCTGGATCACTTAAGATCAATGAGTAGGTCTGGATGCTGCTACCCAATCCATAGTAATCTGATTTGTTATGCTTCTTCTGATATTCTTGACTTCTCATATTACAGCAAAAATGGCAGGGACAAGTATAACCAGTAAACTCACTTTTCGTTTTCGCACTTCCACTGAAAGGGCGACTATTAGCGATATAGTGGCAAGTATGAACACCGCCAGGAGCGACAACAGAAATACCATTATACATCGTGACCTGCGAACAATAAGAGGAAGAATTAGACTGACACCTGGAAACAATCTGTGCCCGTAGTAGTTCTCCCCTCAGCCCAGCCGAGCTCAGTCGGCTGTCAACCCAAATGAGCTGGGATAAGGGCGGAGCTAGCCCAGCCGTAGCCGAGCTAATCGATTGATAACGCCGCTGATCTGGGTTGTGGAGAATGTAAAGAACCCTTTAAAAATGAAGGAAAATCACTGGGAAATAGGCTCAAAGATGGAGCGGATGAGACCGGTGGGAAATCTGGAAGCGCTGCTACTGCGGCGCCAGCCGATATAATGAAGAAACTCATTGAATTGAAAGGTTATTTATTTATTTATTTATTTATTTATTTATTGCATGAAACATGCGCCAAAGGAAACAACCAACAAGCCTCTCTACTAATTCAAACAAGTACAGTAGAAAGATGTTGTTAGAAAAACAGAAGCAAAAACTTAACGTTAGCCATAAACAAACAAACCAACCAACATGACATATATGGATGGAGATACGAGCTGTAAAGTCCGAATAAAACATGGCTGAAGATAATAAGCCAAACTACGCCTCTGTTCCAGAGTCAGTCTTTTTTTTTCACGATCATAAGGAAAAATAGCTATGATGCGGCTATACGAGGTTGAGCATTAGGACTCCCACCACCGAATATGCCCGGCGTAGATTCCGTGAAGAATCACTTTCGAGCGGTCATTAACATGGAGAGCACCAGAGCGTCTGGGCTTAATTCCAGTACATACCCTGGCGAGCACAGAAGTATGTCCTGCTTCTTTCAGCCTCCCTGTTTACCGCTTCCCGAGCAATCAGTTGGCAACGAAGTTAATGCTAACCGATAACTGCTCACATAGCAAGACACCTCCTATGACGGACCAGTATTTGTAACTACAAGAGGAGAAGAAAACCAACAACAACGGTTTTTGTTTTACCGGAACAGGACACGAGAGCTTGGCCGAGCCTAACTTGGATTTCCGATGAATGCCTGTATCTCCACGGTCCATCATTAAGAAAAGGAAGGGGTTAGTAAACATCACGAACGCCGAGAAGTTTGAGCAGATCTAGGTTAGACAATGCCTTTTTGAATTTAGATAACTTATCCAGCTGGAATGAAGATAATGGAAGTTTGTTAAGCCACTGTGAAGTTCGAACAAAGAATGACTCTCTTGAAGCCGTTGATCGATAGTTGCCATACCTAAGCAAATGAACATTGATGCTAGGCCTACGGGGGTGGACTGGCCTAAAGAGCCAGTATCTGGATGGAGAAAGACGAGACATACCTTTGATAACCTTGAATGCTGTACAGATATCGGAAAAAACCCTCCTGTATCGTAAGCTTTTTAACCCTAATTCACGTAAGCGAATGTCGTATGGTGGCAGACTAGCGGGATAGTTTGGGTCAGGTAGGGCTCTGTAGTACAACAAGCGTGTATATGGTGGTAGTAAAAGTGGTAAATGTGTGGAAAGGAACGTAAATATTTGAAAACAATTATATTTAGCGAAAATACCTGGTCGGGTCGGGGTGTGCAGTCACGTCGTCCTTTTCTGAACTTCCTACTGAACTCATCCCCGCCATCGTTTCGAATGAACCGTTCATTTCAAAGGGTGTGGCGTCGTTTATGAATCTCCCAAATTTAGTGATGCTTGGCCGAGAAATTCGAAATTCTCAACCGACTGTAGGCAATGACCGGTGCCTCATAGGAAATGAATTGTAGTGACTGCGTTGTTCTTGACATGGTAACATGAATTCGCTAAATACGTTACCCACGGACCACTGGTACAAACCACAACCGGTTGGGCTCCGTGAAAGGTTGATTGATCACGTTGAAGCACTTCACGTATATAGTCTTTCCAAAAAATTCTTGCTTCACGCTACACTGCGCGTCGACTGAGGCACGTCACAGCAGGTATGATAAAGCACAGGAGGCGCGGCGAGGCTCAGCAGGTGGGTGCCGGAGGCAAGTATTTTTTGGAGTGACTGTATGTATATCCGGAACCAGCGTGTCGAACTGGCCCAGAATCTGTCAACATTACAGATCCGAGAATGACATGACGCATTGCCTTTAACTTAACCCTGAGAAAAGGTGAAAAAGCTAATATTAGGTTGGCCACTTTAAAAAAGTCATTATTAGGTTGGCAACTAAGTTCCGCCGTTTTTTTTTAAATTTTAATATTCCGCATGTCATTAAATATTTGTGACATAGTGTTTTATGCCATTCGAAAGAGAATGTTTTGTTCTATCGGTATCCATGTTTCACTCTCAACTCAAGCTAATTTATTTCAATTTTCAGATCATTGGAAGGAATGCCAAGTTGAGAGAAAGGAGCACTTCAGACATCTCATTCTGTCTGCATTTAATCAAGCTGCTCGCGACATTTGTGCTGTCCATGAGATGGTGCCATAGCTGAGAGATCCGCTCGTGATTAGATACCAAGTTCAGATATGAGATATTTGACTTCGAGGACGCATCTCGTTCTAGCCGTCCAGTTGAGTTGGATGAAGAACGATTAAACCAACTTCCAACAAAAACTTCGCGTCAAATGACAAGGAGCTGGCAGAGAAAATGGAATGCTCTCACACTGCTATGTATAGAGAATTATTATGACTATTTCATTAAAAAATGGCGGGAACGTAATTGCCAACCTAATAAATGAAGCGCACCTTGGTTTTCCATCGTCCATAGTCGAAGTTAAAGTTTCCGTCGGAAGTTAGGCTTTGATCGACGAAACATGTTGATAGCACAGGTGTGCGGAGATAACACGGTAGAATGGTCAAACAGCTCCTCGAGTATTTGCACAACATAGCGGGTGGTATCTTGCATTATTCATTAAGGAAATTCCTATGAAATTCCGAAGGAGGAAGAGTTTTGCAGCGAAGTGAACTTAGCATGTAGGATTTTCTTAGCTGAAGATATTTTGAAAATAGGCGTTACAATAAAAAATGAATAAATATTCAAAACCTTAATACGAAGAGAGAAGTAAGTATCACCGTGAGGGAAGAGGGGGCGTAGCAAGGCGACTCTGATTGGTGCATTCGGCCCGCCCGTCATGACTACCTTTGAACTGGAACGACGTCAATCCCATAGGAGATGGCGTATTTGTGCTTAGCGCCGTACGAGTTCAAAGTGGGCGTGACGGGCGGCCTGAATGTGCCAATCAGGGTCGCCTTCTTCCCTCACGGTGATAAACACCTCAAAAACAGAATTAAAAATAGCATAATGCAATTTTTTAGCGAGACTACATAAACAATTGAGAGAGTACTCTCCAGGACGGCTTCCACGACCAGGAGGCATCATGTGAGGAGTACCATTGAGATTGACTACTACCAGCCAACCAGTAGGGCATGTTTGGCCATTTCCATGTTTATACTGAGGTCAAGCTGCGTGGACTCCACAGCGACATGAGGTCTCGTTGCTCTTACAAAACTTAATACTAATTATCCCAAAGCAATAACCAACCATAACTAGGTCGTAACAGATTCGTCTACGTCGCAAATCCTATCCTCAAGAGGTGCCATCCTTGCCGCTAAAAGGATGACAATGTGAGCAGCAAGTGAGGCGAGGATGGCAGCAACTGGGAGGAGATGCTGCAAGGCTTTATACTTGACGTATCACGCTGTTGCGTTTTTAGCGCACATTCATCAGAGTAACAGTAAGCACCTTTAGTAGTCATATGAAATGGACCGAATCCCAAATTCGACATCAAGTGCCTGCACATTCTACTTGATCAATAGATATACTATTGGGTTGGGTAATAAGTCTGTGCGGTTTTTCAGGGGCATTGGAAGTACTGCATTTCACGAATTAACCACAACAAGTGATTTATGTAGCTCATTTCCTCCGCTATCTACGCTACCAGAGATGGAGCAGCTCCCCTTTTCCATCTCCATAAAAAGCCGCATTATTTGAGACGACCCGGCTTGCGACACTCAGCTGCAACTTTTGAAAAATCTAGAAAATTCCTTAAAAAATGAACAAAGTAAGTGGTAGAGACTGCTACAGGCTTGCAGAGAGTGTATGAGTTGGTCTATCTTTTATTCTAGCATTTCGATTACCGTTTTGGTGAAATTCGCCTAGGGGCGTGCCTTCTCAATGTGAGGGGTCACCTCAACGTCAAATTAATCTCTCCGAGGCGTATATCTTTGCCGTCTTTTCAACAGTAATGGCTTCCCTTCATTTGTCCTTGATATCCGTTGCCTTTAGAGTTGCATTCGATCTACGATGGAAGTGCAACAGTACGAGTGGTCGGAGGTTCTCGTCCTAATCGAAATGGTGCTTCACACTCCAAGCGATAGAAAACGAGATGTGGCGGGAATTGAGGAAATCGGTTAGGATAGTTGTAAAAAGTGAACGAAGAACTACAAAGATGGTTACAAATACACCAACAGAAGTTCCTAGTGGAAACGAAGATGAAAAAAAAATCGTACGAAATTATTGACCAACCCAATATGTGGGAGGTGATATAAGCCGTTTAGACAAATTCGGACATTGGACATGATGTCAAATAAAATGTGTCGCCTGCATTCAAATACTATGTCACTGCTTTACGCGCAAAAGGCAAAAAAACATCGGGCAGTGCGAGAACTGATGAAATCACGCTAGAAAGTGGCTTTTCAGTTGTTTCTTGAAAATTTTCATGTATTCTCAACTGTGGCAATTATGGAAAAGGAGTTCTGGTAAGAATGTGAGCTTTTTTCGCGGCTTATGGACTAGATTCAATGAGGTCACTACACAACATTCGCCCTGGAATAGAAGTTGCATTCCATATACGCACGCGAGCAGATCCATTCCAACCGCTCAAATCCTTAGTTGAAAGGCTATGTCCAATGTCCGAATTTGTCTAAACGGCTTATGTCGTGGGAGGTTGAGCACCCTCGCTAACTTCATTTAAAGAATTGGGCCCTCGGTGCACAGGAGAAGGTGCCTCCATTCGTTCTCGTTCCAGCTCTGCAAATTTGTTAAAATGTGATGTACCGAGAATCCAAATCGGTCCCGGGAACTGTGACTGACCAATCATGCTACTTATATACGATCTGGCTAGAAACTTCACATTATATTGTGGTATTCGAGCGTTTTTTGCAAGATTTCGTTGTGAGTAGCACTAGGCGTCGCTTGCCACGAGCCAAGGGACAAGCTGTGTTCACACTTCGTCGTTATGTGACCGTCGCTTGCGCGCAAACTGTTCCAAATCGGTGAGCCTCAAGTGGATGCGTGCAAGAGCAGTTGTCGCGTAGTGGTAGTTGGTCTCCATCATCGCAAAGCGAAAGCTCTTAGCGCTTGAAGCACATAAGGTTTGGCGTTGTCTGCATGTCTATGATGGCCAAATGATAGGCCACGGGGTGGCGAATACGAGAACATTCCTAATGAATCAGTTGAGACCCTTTTGACAAAGAGGGTTTTGCATAAGACTGCTTTGCTTGCTGATTTGCTTTTGATGAGCGAAGGCTCTGAGCAGGTTGAGGAACTATCCAGAAAAAAAGATTCGATTTATGTGAATATCCATGAAAGTCATATTCACATGTTCACTGTTTCTTAAACCTTCGACAGTCGATCGAACAGTCTAGGATTTCTGTAGTCAGAATGACAATATTTCGTTAACATCACTCTCGAACAGAACTTGACAATCCACTCGCCTTTGCCCTTCTCTCTCTGAAACAAGCACGTATAAGCAGAAAGTTAGCTAAAGGGAATTACCTAGAACGCACCTTTATCCTATCAATATAATACTTGTCACTCATAATCTGTTTTACAATTTTCTTGCAGACGTTTTCACTATCTGGAGCTTTGTAGTGGCTCGCTCTTTTGCACGCGAGATCAATATACTGCAATATCTTGCTGTTGTTTCTGTTCTCACATTCGCATATATATATATATATATAATGTTGTTTAATAAGTTCTGTCCTTTTTGGCAACATCATTTCAAGATTGAATAATTTTTTTAATTTTACACCATCAACCAATGATATATTCACCATTAATGAGAAGCACTCTGCGTTACCGCTCATGATCCCATCGCTCAAAAATGAGACCGGCTTGAATTGAAAAAAAAAAACTTGGACACTGTTGCAACCATTTGCTCACTGTTAGTCAAATTCTTCCCAGACAGGTGATTTTTCAGGGACCTGAACAGATGATATTCAGGTGGTGCAAGGTCCCGAGAGTGCCGTGGATGACAAATGACTTCCTCTCCGGACTTCGGAAAACTCTGTGTGTAAAATTCGCAACGTGGGATCGTGCATTGCCCTGTTGTGAAGTTGCCCTGATTTCGGTCCTCCAGTAACTATCCTAATCAATTTCTCCTTGATTAGCTAGTTGTCGTACATGAATTTCAGCTGTGACTATATCTTCTTCTGAACAGCTCCCAGTGCTCCATCTCTCGAACGCTCCACTATAAACGTAGCAGAAGTTTCTTCTAGTGTCGGTCGGCTTCGCTTTAGCTGGCGCTGCTGTTCCTGTCGGCACCCAGTACCGACTAGGTTTGGCAGTACCATACAACACCTAAGACTCATCCCTGGTAGATGTTCGCCGCCAAGCATCCGCCGTTTGCTCAAAAGTTTCGTGGAGCAGTCGACTCCCCTACCCTTTATTGCATATGTCAAATTATGTAGAACATATCGTCCCGCACCAATTGCCGTGTTGTTCTCTGGTTGTTCCTTTTCAGTTCTGCATCTAGAGCCTCCAAGTTCATGCCAAGTGGGCGTGCTTGATTTACATTAGTTTATTCTCGAGCTCAAGATCTCCGAAAGAAAACGTGCTAAAAGAGTGCTCAACTGTTTTTAGATTAAGGAGATACTCACCATCGACGGAGCTTATACGTTGATGGGCTTCCGCTGCTCCAACCCCAGCATCATACCAAAATAGTGCACAGTGACGCAAATGCATTTTTGTTGCTTGGGGTTCAAAATGGATGCTTGGTCAACCGGCAACGCTTACATTGTGCTTCCCCATGGTCAAAGGTAAGTCAGTAACACGTCATGTAGTAACACGTCGCAACATGATTTGCAGATAGGGACAGAACTTATGAATCAACCCAACAAATGGTGTTTCTTAAGTCTTACCTGTTGCGTGTTGTACGTCTTTCCACTGTCCACGACCACCTTGAATACAGATGTAACGTAAATACACAATTTACAATATGGTAGGGGTTTCTCCGCTGCCGTGATCGCAATTAGGGCCGGAAGAACGAATAAAATTACCCTCATGCTCCTTAAAAGAAGTTGGATGTGTTCACATTTAGATAAAAGTCACGCTTAAGCCGTGTAACACAAAAATCTTTCAGGGTCAAAACAACTCGATTTGTTTTATTTTGGCAGAACGGTCTGAAAGGAGAACAACAAAACTGTGAAAACGACGACTCCACTGTGCTGCTTCATTACAAGAAATTTGTGTTGAGAGCAAGTTACATTGGATGCGCGCGTTTGACCTCTATATGACAAAGCATAGAGTTAGTCGCATCATATCGGATCATATCCACTAATTTTGACCTGGATAGAGGCAGCTTACTGTCATGAGTACAAATTTTGAGGACTGAAAGTTATTCCGCGGTCGAAGTTCCGCATGTCAACCAGGGTGAAATAGAGGGTGAATGATAAGAGAGAAGTCACTCAGACAATTCGCTTTACCATCACCGGCGGGGGAAATCACCAGGCTGGAGCCCAGCCGGTAATGGCAGAGCGGGTCGTCATGTGATGTGCGTCGCTCGGCCGGGCCTGTTCCGAATCGTGTGCGTACAGGCGCTACTACTCCAAACCATGTGCATATCGCTGCATTGTCCACGATTTTTTTTAATTGACCGTTGGTAGACAGCTTGACAAGGGCTTCTGGTCTCGGGCACAACTTCCTAGTGTTTTGGAAAGAAGAACCTCGGGTTCAACGCCACTATGGACCGTAGTACCCTTCAGAGTATAACACAGCGAAAAGCGACACAAATCTGTAATTTCTCATCTACTTATTATTAATTGGCAATTCATGTGTGTATGTGAGTCTGTACACGAGAATCAGCCATCAAAAACGGAAAATACTTACACCATCGTGTTCAGCGCGTCGAGTTATGTACGAAAAGGTTGCAAATTTTAATTTTTACCTCTATTTACAGGTGTTTCGGGCCACTTTTGTCATGTCCAGACATGTTAAGTCCTTTTGGTTACCGAAATGTGTTTACACCCCAGTTCGAATGAGTGATACTGGCCTGTGATACTAGACCGTATTAAAGGGAAGAGGAGGGCACGATCCCTTTAGAAGGAAGAGGATGAGCCTGGCGGACGAGGAATGGTAAGGATGAGGGTTGCGCCGGCACGGGCGCTGGGATAATGACAGAAGACGTGTTACTGTTATGGAAGCGATGCGCTGGCATTCAGGAGTAGGGTAACGCCGCTGGACGGGTCCATGACTGCGCGAGTGGTGCGTCGACGCTCAGTGAGAGAGAATATGTGTATAAACGAATGCGAGGAGAGCGAAGCGAGCTTAAAAGAAGCCTGAGAGTCCGGCGTTAGCCGGACGATCAGGCTGGTAAGAATTAAGGATAAGGATAAAGTGGTCGGCGTTGATCAATCCCGTCACGAGGGATGCGCCACGCATCCGACTTCATCTGATCATCGTAGAGGCGTTGAATGCGTATGTGCCCTATACAGTGACTTGCGGGGGGCATCCGATGAACCAAGTCAGCGCTTCATCCTCCCAGACTCCTCTGGTACCAATTTACCGACCCCGGGGGGATGGACGGCTTGGTTGGCCGTGGGCGCGGGATCGAACCATCGACCGTGTGCGTACGCAGCGAGCCTCTTACCACTGCGCCACACGCGCCACCTGGTAAGAATCAAAATGAGAAATTAGTGAGATGTTTAGTTTTGCAGCTGTCTATGCCAAAATTGTCAATTCAAAAAAATCACTAAATTCGAAGAACAATGCCGAGATTCAAAAAGAGTCGAACCTGAATCTGTTAAATTGAGAATGCTTTTATAAGGTGGGCCTATGTTTTTGTTGTTATAGTTCTCTTCTATCATTCAGTGGATTCGAAGCAATGTGACCGTTGCTTATAAGTGAGTGAGAGTCCGCTGCTTTTCACTTACTATACGCGCTGTTGATCTCTTTCATTCTGCTGATGCCTTGATTCTTTATCGTCTGCTATCACCAACTCAGGCACTCATGTGGTTCGACCCCAGCACAAAGAGATTTAGCCCCGCCCACTGCCATGGAAGAGGCGACGTGCTGCTAGTGCCGTGCGTGCTCTGTTCCACAGCCAGCCTACTGATTTGAACTGCCAGACGTGCTCTGTTCCACTCCCGCCTATCAGCTCCTATACATTCACTTTTGGGGTTCGACCCCAGCACAGAAGTTTTTATCATACAGTTCTGGTTTAACATGTTGGTGATACTGAGACGAGGCGTATGTAAGCAGACCGCCGGGTGTTGTACCTCAGTCATGTCTACGCTTCGGCGGAGACTTGACGAGCCCTACGGGACTCGTCTGGCCGGCTGAGGCTCGGTGGGAACCGTGGCCCGGCGATCGGTCAGGCGACATGCGTGAGATGCGGTCGCGTGTGCACGCGGCGTGGACGTAGAAATCCGCCGCGTGACCGCGGGACCCACTGGGCGTCGGCGCAAAAGCGCCTGCGTATCCAGGCATTCCATGCGCATTTTTGCTTTCCGCTAGCTATCACAGCGCGACAGTGTGCTAAAATGTGAACGTGCAAGGTCACGTATAACATGATATGATACATGAGGGGACGAACAGAGCACATGAGGGGACGAATAGGGCACGTGAGGGGTGGAACGGGGGGTTCGACCCCAGGTGTAACTGGGGTCGAACCCCACCACGAGTGCCTGAGAACAACCCCTTTCGACCGGCTGACCGGAAGGTTATCATGACTTATAATAACGGGCTTAGTCTGTCTGTCACGTGTGTGTGAAATGAAATTCCCTGATTGGTCAGTGATGGTGATTGCGAGGTCAACAAAATGATAGAGACGGGTATGGTGAGGTTCAGACAGTGAACAGAAGCTCCGGAAGTTCTGGGGGGGGGGGGAGTTGCAGAGCTATGGGCACAGCAAAGTGATAAGGGTGCGCCGGCGCCCAAAGTGGGGTGACACGGGTCCGCCGTTTTGATAAGGGTGTGCCGGCGTCCGAGGTGGGGGGGAAGCCGGGTCTGCCGCTGTGATAAGAGTGTGCCGGCGCCCAAAGTGGTGGGAGCCGGGTCCGCCGCTGTGATAAGGGTATGCCGGCTTCCAAAGCGGGGAGGACGGGTCGGGCGATATGATAAGGGTGCGCCGGCGCCCAATATGAGGGCAAATGGGTCCGGCAATACGAGAAGGGTGCGCCGGCGTCCGAAGTGTTGGGAGACGGGTCCGGAGATATGATAAGGGTGCGAAGCGTCGAAATATGGGGAAACACCTGGAGACGGGCTCAGCGGTGGATAAGCTTGCGTCGGCGTCCAAAAGTGTGCAAACGCATGCGAACGGGTCAACAGATGGAGAAGAGGTGCGCCGGTGCAAAGTAGCGAGAAATTGCTCTTAATCAGGTCTATCTCTGTTCTAATTATTTTCTGGCGCCTAAAATCAGAGAGAAAGTACCAAATGCCCGGCCTCAGCAGTGGCTATTGTATCACCCATGTCATTTTGCCCGCATCACGTTCCCTCCTGCGTGTTCTACCCCCATCTGTGTCTGAACCCACCGCTCCGTCCTCTTTCATATGCTCAACTTGATTGTTATCAACTCACAGCAAACAACAACTCTGAACTTTCGTACCACAGTGGACCCACCGTTATCCCATGGTGAATGTTGGGCACGTCAACCATGGGCAAACAGTGGGCCCACCGCGGGCTGCTCGTGGGACCACCGTGGGCTAACTGTGGGTTTTCCGAGGGGAACCTAGGAGGTTTCCGTGGGGAAACTGTGGTATTTCCGTGGGGGAAACTGTGGGATTTCCTTGGGGAAACTTGGGGATTTCCAGGTTTTCGATGCATGCCTTTGTGAGCAGATGCCTACGCTGGAGCCTGCGCAGCGCCCAGGGGCCCGTGCAGGAACTTGCGCAGGCGCCCGGGTTCTGCACGGCCCCCCGGGCGCCTGCGCAAGTTCCTGCATGGGCCCCTGGGCGCCTGCGCAGGCTCCAGCGTAGGCAGGCGCGCAGGAGCCCGCACATCCGCGATGCGTTCACACGTGACCGCGTCCCACGCATCTTGTATAACCGTTCGCTGGGCCGCGGCTTCCGCCGGGCCACAGCTGGTCAGACAAGTCCCGTAGGACTCGTCTAGTCTCCACCTAAGCGGAGACAAGACTCTGACTTCAATACCTCGCACTCAGCTTATATACGGTTTCTATCAGTATCAGCAGCTGTCTAACAATTGTTTACATGGAAAAGTCGAAAAGTGGGTTAGCAGTGGGTGAATGGTGGGCAAATTGTGCTCCCACCGTGGGTTCTCCAAGCACGGTGGGCCCACCGTGGGGCAATGGTGGGCGCACCGTGGGACTGATGACAAAAGTGGGATAACGGTGTGATAAGTAGGGGCGGACACCATAATCGGGGGATAATTGGGAGATAACCTGGGGATAACGGTAGGCCCACCGTGGTACGAAAGTTCAGAGAAGTGGTAAGCCATTTCCTGTGTTCATTCTAGGTTGAATCGGTTACATATAGCTGCAATTAGCTATCACTCGATAAAATGATAAAATTGCGCTGAGGAGAGGACGCAAGCAGTTCCCTTTGATCAGTCCATTTTTATGGGGAGGATTTAGGGGGGACGGAGCAAAATCTGCATGCCCATACTTCTTCTAAAGTGGATGCGGTGTGAAGTCATGCGAGCGAAGCGAGCATAAAGAAAAGTCTGGGAGTCCGGCGTCAGTCGGACGGCCAGACTGGTTATTATATATTCGATTGGGCTATTCGGGGGACTATAATGGTCGACCGGGCGAGCCGGCCATGAGCAGTCCCCC
This sequence comes from Ancylostoma ceylanicum, assembly GCA_000688135.1. Taxonomy (NCBI): domain Eukaryota; kingdom Metazoa; phylum Nematoda; class Chromadorea; order Rhabditida; family Ancylostomatidae; genus Ancylostoma; species Ancylostoma ceylanicum. The sequence continues at coordinate 3,126,620 of JARK01001340.1, read as the reverse complement.
GACCGGTCGTTGGTGTAGTAGAGCGGTCAGCCAGTGATGGGCCGGACCACGGCCGGTATACGATAATGGACCGAGCGTCGTCGGGTGACTTGGCAGAGCGAGCCGACCGAATCTGTGTCTGAGCAGGAAAAATTTTCCAAACGGCTGATGCCGCTAAGCCGAGAAAATATCACGAGTTGACTTCAATGCTGTGTGAGATGGCAAGCCTATCGGTTGGGAAAACTTGTTATGGGAAGATCAGGCCAGTGCTAGGGGTACATCCCTGCTCACTGATGGTGAGAAAACAAGTCGAGTCGATCTGGAGCTGTATGAAGGTAGCACCGGCACCGAGATGTGAGGACTCCATACCGCTCGTCCACGTTGTATGTGTAGGGGAAGGTAGTGCGCCGACGCTCACTAGTAGGGAAAGCCTAGCCTCTGCCTAAAGGTGAAGTATTAACAGAGGGTCTCATCATTGTTCCGAATGACGAATGCCGTTTGGACAACTTTGCCTGGCTGCCAGTCAATATTTTGACATGACTCACACGATCTGCACATGATAACGGCTAGCGTGGGTATATAAAGGAACGAGAAGAGTGGGCATCGCTCAGATGCAAGGAAGAGGAACCGAACACGGCGGTGATGGAGCTACAGTAAACCCACGAACACAGCACCCTAACACCAAGAGCATTCTAGCGCTTGAAGGGTGAATTTCTAGGATTAGGATACGTGATCCCATAACCATGCGATACCAGGTCACCAAACATTCTTCTGCGTCGTACTTCCCCTAAAAATACCTAGTCCATAGAACAAGCAATTACTCTGACCATCTTTGGTTACATTGTTATCACGGAACCCAGCTTAGGGCACCGCTATACGTTTCCTGTGGCGGCTACAAATACTGATTGTGAGAAAAAAGAAAAGTCTCAAACTTTGATAATCCACAATGCCCGTGCAGGGAGAGGGATAATTCGAATTGATTTCATTCCAGAGAACTCATTGAACAACTCAAGTTATTACCCAGTGGTCGGGTTATGGTGTACTATGGACCCAGCTCAACAAATGTGAATGATAGGAAGGCAACTACGCAAAGTTTTTCGGAAAGCTGATGTCCATCACAATGACACTAAGGAGTATCAGTTTTCAGCATAAGAATTCATTCTCCTCGATTTCTCTAAGTTTCAAAGATTTTGCGCGTGAACGTGTTTCACTGTGTGGGAGTTCAGACACCGCATCGAAGTTGACGACAGGGCAGCCAGGCAAAGCTGTCCAAACGGCTTATCTCGTTCCGAATGAAGTGTGACGGACCGTTCCGTCATTGTCCGAAACATAGAGGTCGAAAGAAATCAAAGTGCACTCACCAATCCTGCTCCGCAATGCAGATGAATGAAGTATACTTCAATGCTGTGGTATCACAACTGTTAGCTTCACTTTTGATAAACTGTTGTTTTGATCCCTGTTAAGGGGTTTTTACAGTTTTTAGCAAGTTGCGGCGCGGCGCGGCGCGAGAAACCACTCGCTGCGAGCTGAATTCTCGCATTTCAACTCGCGCTAGGGTTGCGGCAAACGTCGCAGGTTGCCGCAATTAAAGGACTGGAATTGTAGCATTGAAATGCATCGAAATAGCTAGTAAAACCTAAGTAAAACAGCAAAATGGCTGTCACGAGAGGTGAGCACAAGTTTTATGAGAGAAATCGCTTGGAAAAAACAAACATCAAGAAAGAAAAACGTTCAAAGTGCATGCAACTGCGAGGAACAACTGATTTGCCGCGTTGCCGCAGCGGCAAGGAATGCCCCAGAGCATTCCTTGCCGCAGCACGCAGTGCGAGCTCGCAAAATGACGCGCCGCGGGAAAAAGTGTACAAGGACCCCTTTGCGGCATTTGACGCAGCGAGCTCGCGCCAGCTCGCACTGCGTTGCCGCGCCCTATACTTAAGCATAGGACGCGGCGCGACGAGTCAAAACTGTAAAAAACCCCTTTAGGCGGCGGCGCTCTTATTGTTACAGTATCTCTAGACTCCGCCAGTTCAAAATGAATCCAAATGAACCGGCGATGTAAGAGTATCCCCAGACTGCAGACTTCGCCAGTTCAAAATAAATCAGAATGAAACGGTGGTTTAAAAGGTAAGGATTGTTTAAATGATACGCATCGATTGCCACGTCACATCGCCATGGATCGCTGCTAGAGAAAGCTCATCGCCCGTACTCTCGAGGATATGACCAAAATGAACTGGCGATGTGGATGAGAGCGAAAATGGAAAAGATGCCTATCGATTGCCACTCACCTTTGATTATCATCCCTCTTTCGTCTGGGGTCTCCCCAGTCACCTTATCCATGTGGCGATCGCCACGGTTGCTGGCGAAGTCTGGAGATACTCTAACAGATAAATAAGAGATAATGATGATAGAAACAATACGTATTGATTGCCACATTACATCGCCATGGAACGCAGTCAAACGGAGCTCATCGCCGGTGCTTCTCAACGGTGCCCAAAATGAACTGGCGATGTGATTGATAGCGATAGCGGGAACGATGCCTATTGGTCGCCACGCCCCTTTGATTATCATACCTCTTTTGTCGAGGACCTCCTCATTTGCATTATCCATGTGGCAACCGCCGGCTGTCGTGGCGATCGCTACTATTGCTGGCGATGTCTGGGGATTCTCTTACAGATAGACTAAGCCCATTATCATGAGTCATGATGTTCGCTAATTCAGGCATTGATTCACTTTAATCTGCATCTTCGATGACAATTTTCTCAAAACTCTGAGTTTAGATATCAAATGGGATGATGAGATTGGATACCACAGTGCAAATCAGAATCAGATGAAAGGATAATGCAATAGTGATGTAAGGGCTATGTATACATATGGTGTGTACATATATTTCGGAATGGCGTGCGGGCGCACCGCTCGCCATGATGCGAGCTGGCGATCGATACTCAGCTGGTGGTCTGCTGGAGCGCTGCCAGCAGACACCAAGTGTCATGGTATGCGGTGCGCTCGCCAGCTATTAATTTTCATGCTTCTGGAAAAAAGTTAAATGATGATATCTACTCGCAGCTTCAGCACTATTGCTACTACCATGA
>JARK01001340.1:3092097-3123385 GCA_000688135.1 Ancylostoma ceylanicum | reverse complement strand
AAAAAAAAAAAGGGGGGGGGGGGGGGGGGGGGGGGGGGTGATCGACGCTTGAACCTCCATCAGTGCGGCGGATCTCGTGCACCATCTCTCTTAAGAGGTCGTCTTCGTTCCAGCATGTGTGAAGAGTACGTACAGTGTCTCTCAAAAATCCTTGCCTCCGTCCACCTGCTCCGGCGCGTCGCGCCACCTATGCATCATCATAGTTGATGCGGCGCAGCACACGGGCGGTGCAGCGTGAGGCAAGGATTTCTGGGAGAAAGACTACAGAATGTATAGATTGTACGATATCTGACTTTCAGATAATTTCTTCGCAGTCCAGCCATAGACTCTGTGAACAATTGTACTCGTATGAATTCCAGGTCTTTGCCACTTTTATTCATAATTTATCTTCAGCTTTCCAAATTGGGAGTTCTTTACTTCACGCTGTCACGGGAGGCTGCCCACATCACTAGAAGTCCACCATGGCCTCCGTACTTATACTGTTTGTCTATTCAGATTTCTTGTTTCAGTCTGACGGCATATGAAATTTCGGAATTTCGGAAGGAAGGGAAAGAGCAATCACGCAATGATAAATTGGACAGCAATGATGTGCGGAGGTGTTAAGCATGCCGACAAACTACTGAAAAGCACAGTTTAGGGCAATTTATGCTAGATGCGACTAATCAGACCCACCCATACACTTGCAGAAGATTTTCTTTGAAGACCGGTAAACTCAGCATGGAATCCTCAATGAAAAGAACGCTCGGCCGTCGCAAGGCCGTAAATGCGTGCGTCTGAGCTTGGACTGCGATGCGACTGGCCCTACTCTTCATCATATATAATAGTAGCACGCACGTAAGTCGCACGCATCTAGTGTAAAATGCTCTCATGTCTGCGGTTCATGTGTCCTGATACAAAGTCTTCTAGTCTTATTTTATTTCGAGTAGATAGATATGTCACATTTTCTGGCATACGTGGCAACGACGTCAGACTAAAGTTTATGCCGTTTCTTAAACCTTCGATAGTTCGTTGAATAATTTGGGATCATTGAAACCATCAGGACAATACTTAATCGACAACTCTCTTGAACAGAAAAAACTTGTCCAGCGTCCCAAACGTTTTTTTATCTGGAAGAGACACATAATAGATAACTTGAAGAATTGCACAGGTAAAATAGTCTATGAGGTGTGCTGAAAAGCGGACCTTAATTTTTCTCACGAGAATTCTGCTATCCATGATCTCTCTTATAATGTTCATGCAGACCTTTCGAACACTTGGTGAGTTTTCACGCATCAATCGTGGGCATGCGTATGCCATTACCTGCAGTTTCGTTTTGTTGCTACTTCTGTTCGAATGGTGTTTATTACGTCCCACCTTTTCGGCAGTGGCCATTGTTGGTTGATCTACGATCTTCTTGGTCACAGATGTAATGTAAATACACATTCTACAGTTCAATTTTTTCGCCACCGTGATTGCAGTGAGAGCCGATAGCACGGATAAAATTACTCTCATGCTCCTTAAAAGAAGCAGGATGAGCTCACATTTGAATAGAAGACACGTTTATATATTCTCACACAAAGACCACCGACAATCAATATAACAACCTATTTTATTGGCAATTGGGTCTAACAATAGAACAGAAAAAATAATATAAAAAGTCAGTAGGGGCCTTCACCATTCAGATCAACTAGAAAGTTAAAGTGAGAGAACATACAGATCTGTCATCTTCTGGTGCCCCAAGATCGAGCGAAGGTGGTAGGTCTGCGGACGAGCGCTAAGGACACACCAAGGCGGCGGTGAATGCGTTCAGAGTGCTGGAGACCGACGCACGTCACTTTGAAATGAATAGAATAAAAACTCACCAAGTGTTCGAAAGGTCTGCATGAGCATGATAAGGGAGATATGGATAAAGAAAGTTTCAAAGTGTAAATTCCAATTTACTCACAAGGGAAAGATACCAGATGTCCGTGGCATTTTGAAATGAGATATGCCTAGCAATGTGAAGTTGGGAGTGCTGATCTGTAATATGTTCCCCATTTGTGCTCTGTCCCATTGCAGGAAAAGTTATGACCTTGCATGTGCAGTGTATACGTACATGGACTTTCTACAACCATCTACCGTAACCACACGGAAACCGCGTTNGTTGGGAATGCTGATCTGTAATATGTTCCCCATTTGTGCTCTGTCCCATTGCAGGAAAAGTTATGACCTTGCATGTGCAGTGTATACGTACATGGACTTTCTACAACCATCTACCGTAACCACACGGAAACCGCGTTGCCATGCAAAATGGATACAGAATCTGTGATCAGCAGTCCAAATAACCCCATATGCAAAATTTCACCGAAGGAATACCCGTTTACGCCGGTTTGCCAAAGATGGAAGTGCTCGTATCAGTCGTATCAAGGGAGATATACATATGTGGGCATAAGCAAGTTTAGGCACCTCGCAAAATCCTTCCAAATTTTGCAGAGAAGGGTTATTTTAGGCGCTGACCACAAATGTCAACATAACTTTGAGTGGCACTACCATTTGGATGCCGAAGTGGACAACTTATTTCGGTTCCCCACAGTGCTTCTACCGTAACCCTAGAAAAATGGGATTGCGGTTCAAAGTGGGTACGATATTCGTGTTCAGCACCTCAGATAACCCTACTATGGGGAGTTTCAGCGTTAAAAAAATTCTTGAAAATTTGGACCACGTAAGCACCATACACCTACCATTACCAGTTGCACTGCTAACAAAGACGAGGTGATGAGAATCCTCCAAAAAGCTCCCGCACTTTCAGACCATGGAATTGCAAGTGAAAAATAGCATAGAATCGATTCTCAAAGGAAAACAGCACGTGGAATGAAAATGCAAAAAGCTGAACTGCTGAAGGGATTGAACCTGGGACTGCTTCCTTGAAGAGCGAGACACTTACCACTACACCACCACTCACCTGATCTACGCGATCAATGAGACCTCCATGAATGATCCGGCTTAGGCAAATCGGGTGTAGATGAACATATTCTCTCATGAAATTTTGCATATAGGGTTATTTAGATTGCTGATAACAAATTCTGCACCCCTTTTGCACGGCAACTTCATTTTCATACAGTTTCGGCAGATGAAAGTAGAAACTGCACATATATACTGCACATACAACGTCGTAACTGTTTCTGCAGCGGCAGAGAGCGCCGACAAAGAACATAACTGGGGTCAGCATGGTCAGCTCCACACCACAAAGAGTACCCCATTCTAAGATTCCACGGACATCTGGTATCCTTCCCTCGTCAGATCATTTTTGAGGGGTATACAAGGTGCGGCAAAAGTCTTTGAACAAGCATATTCGATCTTCAAAACGTGAGGAAGAAAAATAGGACAGGTCAATGGTTGTTGTGTATTAGCAGTTCAGTTGTTCACAGAAATAACATTTTCGATCCCGAAATTTCCTCCACTGGTAGCGACACAGGCTTGTCAAAACGTTGGTGAGACATTGACCCGGCGCGCACACTGATGAACTGAGATTCATTTCGGGCCTTCACCGATGTTTCGGAAGTGAGTCTAATTTCCTGTATGGTTTTAGAAAGGCCACAGCCTGCAAAATCTAGAAACCACTTCGGAATCTCCCAGAATAGGTGTAGGACCTCTATAAGCGAATATTTGTCTCCACCGCGGCAGTTGAGAAGAATACTCACTTTGAGAGGCTATTTTGACATTCTATAATATGAATCCAAGATTATCATTGTATATTAAGAAAGAACAAATCAACAAATCTGTGACAGAAAGCAGTGGTGAAATTGCTCTTAAACAGGCGAAAATAGCTGTTGTAACGCGATTTCCGTGTTTGCATGCGGAAATTTTGCCCACTGCCAAAAGCGAAGCAAGCAGTAAACATAGAAGAGCCGTGCCGATTTTTCAAATTTCTCAAAAAAATTTCCTGAGTTCCATAGTATTGGGTTGATTCATAAGTTCTGCCCCTATGAAAAATGTCGCTTGAAAATTAAATAACTTCGCTGGAACCCAGTGTCAAGTTATGGTATACTGATCGATATTGTCTACGACCTTGCCCTAACTTTTGGCAAATTCCGTGTCATCATAGGTTCAGGAAATGCCCAGCTTGGGCTGAATATGTTCCAACACTAGTGTTTCCTAGTAGTAAGTATCGATCGAGTTTCTTTCACGGAAAAGGTCTTTCAATAAGGTAAATAGCGGGCATTCTAATTGGTCTAGGGCTTGGTTGTAAACGGCATGGAAAATGACATCAAAGTGGTTCCTCCTCATTTTTATTTTCATTCTCACCGAAACAGTGCCCGGCCATAGTTTGCGTATTCTGCGCAGATATTCCTGAAGAGGTCCAGTCGTGAGATAAGTTTCTACTGAAATTACTACCAAAACCAAGCTCTATCAGATCATTATATGGTTGTTTGACTAGAGAGCCTCCTACCTGGAAAAATTGTTGCTGATCATGACCATAAGGATGCAGCACTGCCGGGATTCGTTCGGTTCAAGCCAGCCTCCTTCTAAAGCTACAGATCCATTCAGCTGTGCATGACTGGCTACATAATTGGCGAAGATATTAGTGGGTGAGGATGCACTGTATGAAAGTAATTCAAATTCGAAACCAAAACCGCCTATAGGGACAGAACTCATGAATCAACCTAATAGAAGGCCTCTGCTTCCAGCCACAGGAGTTTGGAGTCTCCTCCCAAGTAGATGGAGGAGTGGTAGGGGAAAAAGCACAGTCCTTCTCAAAAAGACGGATTCCATGGCTGCACAGTTGTGACGGGACCAGAACGAGGTATGCGGGGAGAGCATGCTCCAAGGTCGAGTTGGTCCCGCAGCGATTCGCCAGCCGCAACGCTATGAAACCGCATGCGCAATCCGTCCATCTTTTCGACAAGGACTGTACCTTCACTATCTGCGCGCCAGAGAACGCGTCTCACCTGGACTTTCCGGATGCTGTAAGCATACAAGAGAGGGAAACTTCAGGAACAAAATAACCACTGGTTTTTCCAATTTCATCTTCCGTGGGTTTTTAACAAGTGTTTATGCTTGTCCAAAGACTTTTGCCGCACCCTGTAAACATTACGCTTTCTTCGAAACCTTCTAGGTTTTTATCATTTTTATTTCAAAAAAAAAACAAAGACATGAAAAAAGCGCGACCAGAAGAGGGAACTACGCTGATCAGTAAGCGAGTTAAATCGGAGGAAACATAACGATAACCGGATTAAGGTGGTCATAGCATGAGACGTGTTAAGCAAAACGAGAGGATTTGACAGGCTTTGCGGAAACTATTCCCATGAAACCCACATATCCATACTTCTCCATAAAATGTTACATTTACCACTCTTGAACCTGGTATACCTTTAACTTTGTAAATTTGATTAACACTGCAAATCAGCAGTCCTTAAAGGCAGTGTCCAGACAAAATTCTCGATACTTCAAATATTTCATTTTCTCACTCTACCCGCCAAGCTGATTGCAAGTGTGTAGGTTTTTCCCACGAGAACCTCGAAATTTGTGGTTTTTAGAGGGTTGAAAGATACGATGTGGGCGAGCTGTCCGGCCAAGATTGAAAAGGTGGCAATGAGGCTTCTCGAGCTCCTACATTTCAGAAAACCCAGCTGATTATTGTTGATCATAAACTTTAAAGCTTCCTGAGAAGCATTTACGACACCATTTTACACTTTTCGTTGATAGTTTTACTAGGAACCAGTTTTTCTCCACAATTGTAGTCGAAATTCTAGACCGGTATCGATTGCAATACGTGTCAAATTCAAGAATACGTGTTCAATAAGCTGACCCATGTTGGGGAGAGTGCCATCCCTAACATAACAGAATGGAGAGGGACCGGACTGTCAGACAAGGAACATTTCTTAACCATCTCAGACACGGTTTGATCTGCCTTCACGAAATCGTCGAAGGGGCGGAGCGGACACTGGAGATGGATTTGGGTACTGGGTCTAAAGCGAATATCTCGCTTACTTCTGGGACTTTTCGCTGAAACTTTGTCAAATGCCTATAGAGTCGACTCGCTTTCATAATCTAATGAGCACTTGAGCTCAATGATTTTGCCTGGACATGGACAAATCCTGAGAGCGACCGCCACAACAAAACAAAGACCAAAGAGGTTGTCTGAAGAAACAGTAAAACTCCTTCACAAAAGGAGAAACATGAACCGAACAGAAAACCAAGTCGAATATGCGGAATTATGTAAGCTCATTCGCCGAAAAATGAAGGAAGATCACACAAACTTCAGAACTCAGAGACTCCTTCAAGCTGCGGAAAAACACAAAAGCTTACAAAAATGCCGAAAGGAAATGACACAGCAAGTTGCAACAATGTCAGCGCTGCTAGCGGAGGATGGAACGCGACTCACAAAGAGAATAGATATAGAGCACAGGTGTGAAGAGTTTTACAGAAAGTTATTCTCATCCAAGAAAGATGTACCACTTCTAAGGGATGAAAGAGAGGAAGAGGAAGTCCCTGACGTCCTGCAATCAGAAGTACGACACGCGATCTCTAATTCGAAGAACGACAAAGCTCCAGGGCCTGACGGGATCACCAACGAAATGATTAAAGCAGGAGGATATCCGCTCTGGAAAGCCTTGGCAACACTATTCACGGAATGTATACGCAGAGAAGATATCCCAGACCAATGGAGGAAGTCTTCAACAATCATCATTCCAAAGAAAGGCGACCGAGAAGATTTGAAAAATTATCGTCCGATCGCCCTACTGCCTGCAATCTATAAAATCTTTACGAAAGTACTGATGAACAGAATTGTGAAGCAGCTGGATAGTGAGCAACCAAGAGAACAAGCAGGTTTTCGAAGCGGATACTCCACGTTAGATCATCTCCAGACTATTAATCAGCTGTTGGAACGATGCCGCGAATATACTGTTCCCGTTTGTCTAATATTTGTCGACTTCGAAAAAGCCTTCGATTCAATTGAAATCAATGCGGTCACGAACGCCTTGATACGTCAGAATGTCCCAAAGAAATATGTCAGAGTCCTTCACAAAATTAATAAGAGCTGTAGCACGTCGATTCGCCTATTTTACAACAATATTGACATACCCATCAGCCGTGGAGTGCGACAAGGCGATACAATATCTCCGAAACTCTTCACCGCAGCATTGGAAGACGTCTTTAAGAACTTCGATTGGAGCGAAAGAGGCGTCAAGATCGATGGCGAAAGACTACATCACTTACGATTTGCGGATGATATCGTCCTAATTGCTCATGATGCCTGTACAGCCACGAAAATGCTGAAGGAGCTGAACGAGTCAAGCGAGAGTGTTGGCCTTCGTATCAATAGAGCGAAAACGAAAGCAATGTTGGTAAATTGTGCCGAAGAAGAAATAATGCTCGAAAGCGACAAGATCGAAATCGTGGACAACTACATATATCTCGGCCAACAGATCACAAATGACCACACGATCGAAAAAGAAATCCGAAGGAGACGGTGCGCAGCTTGGTCAAAATTCAAAAATATGGAAGAAATCCTCAGGAAGACGAAAGATGTGAACATTCGAGCACATCTATTCAACACCAACGTTCTCCCTGCGCTACTTTATGGCTGCGAAACGTGGACAACACGGGAAACCGATAAAATGAAGCTGTTGACCACACAGAGGGCAATGGAGAGAAAAGTGCTTCAAATCCGATTGCGAGATAGAATCAGAAACGAAGAAATCAGAAAACGTACCTTATTCAAGGATGCCTACGATGATGCGACGGAAAGAAAACTAAGATGGGCAGGTCACGTTGCAAGACGACACGACAACAGATGGACCCAGAAGGTAACATTTTGGTGTCCATGGAACTATTCCAGACCTCAAGGCAGACCACCGGATCGTTGGAGGAAGCAAATTGAAGAAAAATTGGGAAGATCATGGCAATATGAAGCCAATGACCGGCGAGAATTTAGAAGGAAGCTGGAGGACCTACTCCCCCTCAACTAAGGAGGAAGAATATGGTCTTCAAGTAACAAGTAAGTAACAAGTAACTGCCTTTAAGAACTCTGTGTCGCCTCATTTCGACCTGAGCTGTTGGCAGATCCTAGACAATCACGGCGCGCTGATTCCAAAGATATATGTGAAAATCTTCCAAATGGCCAATAAACTTTTCTACGAGGTCCAACCAATTGTGGGTTGTACCAGCAACCCGTCCTCATTCTGTACAAGCCTGATCGTCCGGCTAACGCTGGACTTCTTTTTGTGCTCGCTTCGCTCGTGTCCTCTTCTTATGACATCTCCCTCACACCATACCGGCCATCCCACATTTAACAAAACTACCGTTTTTCGCACCTTCAAGCTCCCGGGCTTCCAGGCACCTTTCCACAGCTGTGAAACAGTCGGGAAACGTCTTTCCACCTTATATGAGACTGTTCGACCCGCCTCCGGCGTTACCCCGCTTTTGAACGCCGGCGCACCCCAATCACTCCGCTGAATCCCTCTTTAGGCGTTTTCTCACTTCTGGACACTGGCGCACTTTTATCCCCTCACTGGACTCCACCTTTTGGACGCCGGCGCACCCTTATCACAACACTGGACACCCGTTTCCGGACGTTTCCCCACTTTTGGACGCCAGTGCACCCTTATCTCCACGTTAGACCCTTCTCCAGGCTTTTCTCGACTTTCAGAAACCGTCGCACCATTGCCACAGAAGTGGACCCTTTGCATAGCGTTATCTCCACTCCCAGATCCCAGCGCAGCCCTACTGCGGCAGTGCTTGCTCGCCCCTCAAACGCGGCCTTCCTCGCCCTCCTGGCTCCTTCTCTGCGATTTAAAGACATCACTTCCACCTTTTCCCTTTTATACTGTCTGGGTTTATCTCATTCATTCCAACTGTGGTAAACACAACGGTCGGCCATTGAGAGAACTTAACATGTCTGAACATGACAAAAGTGGTCCGAAACACCTGTAAATCAAGGTAAAAATCAAAATTTACCACATTTTCGTACATAACTCGGTGGGCTGAACACAATGGTGCCGTTAGTTTTTAGCGACGGGGCCTGGTTCTCGTGTGCGCGCGCGCACACGCACACGCACACGCACACGCACACACACACACACACACACACACACACACACACACACACACACACACACACACACACACACACACACACACACAAGAAATTACCGAATTACTAACAAGAGCAGTTCGACATTTATGTCTGCGATTCATGTGTACTGGTATGCTCCTGATACAAAGTGTTCTAGTCTCATTTTATTTCAGTTAGATAAGCTTGTCACATTTTCAAGCCTAAATGACAACAACGTCAAAATAACGTTTATGCCGTTTCTCAAATCCTCGATAAATCTCTGAATAATTTAGGATCACTGAAACCATCAGGGCAATACTTAATTGACAACTCCCTCGAACAGAAAGAACTTGTCCAGCGTCCCAAACGTTTTTTTATCTGCAAAAGACACATAATAGATAACTTGGAAGAATTGTACAGGTAGAATAGTCTATGAGGTGTTCTGAAAAGCAGACCTTTATTTTTCTCAGGAGAGTTTTACTATCCATGATCTCTCTTATAATGTTCATGCAGACCTTTCGAACACTTGGTGGATTTTCACGCATCAATCGTGGGCATGCGTGTGCCATCACCTGCAACTTGCATTTTATTATTACTCCTGCTCGGACGGTGTTCTTTCCGTCTCACCTTTTCGGCAGTAGTGGTATATGTCTCGTCTACGATCTTCTTGGTAACAGATATAATGTATATACACGTTCTACATTTCAAGATTTTTGCCACCGTGATCGCAGTGAGAGCCGATAGCACGAATAAAATTACCCTCATGCACCTTAAAAGAAGCAGGATGAGCTCAGATTTGAATGAAAGACACGTTCATATATTTTAACACAAAAGTCATCGACAATCAATGTAACAACTTGATTTCTTGGCAACAAGGTCTAGAAAAAGGACAAAAAAAACATAAAAAGTCAGTAGGAGCCATCGTTATTCAGATCAACTAGAATGTTAAACTGAGAGAACATACAGATCTGTCGTCTTCTGGTGCCCGAAGATCGAGCAAAAGTGGTAAGTCTGCGGTCGACGCTAAGGGCACACCAAGACGGCGATGGATGCTTCGAGAGTGCTGGAGATCGATGCACGTCGCGTTGAGATGAATAGAATAGAACCTCACCAAGTGCTCGAAAGATCTGCATGAACATGATAAGGGAGATCTACTTATTATTAATTGGCAATTCATGTGTGTGTATGTGAGTCTGTACACGAAAACCAGACAATAAAAACGGAAATTACCTACACCATCGTGTTCAGCGCGTCGAGTTATGTACGAGAAGGTTGCAAGTTCTAATTTTTACCTCAATTTACAGGTGTTTTGGGCCACTTTTGTCATGTTCAGACATGTTAGGTCCTTTTAGTAACCGGAATTTGTTTACACCCCAGTTCGAATGAGTGATACTGGCCTGTGATTACTAGACCGTATAAAAGGGAAGGGGAGAGCACGATGCTTTTAAAAGAAAGAGGATGAGCATGGCGGACGAAGAATGGTAAAGATGAGGGTTGTGTCGGCACAGGCGCTGGGAAAAATGATAGGAGACGGGTGACTGTTATGGAAGTGATGCGCTGGCGTTCAGTAGTAGGGGAACGCCGCTGGACGAGTCCACGACTGCGTGAGTGGTGCGTCGACACTCAGTAGGAGAGAATATATGTATACAGAGCGAAGAGAGCCTAAAAGAAACTGAGAGTCCGGCGTTAGCCGGCCGATCAGGCTGGTATATGTGAAATGCTTCAAAATTGCCAATAAACTTTTCTACGAGGTCCAACCAATTGTGGGTTATTCCAGCAGCCCGTATTTGAAGTATACGAAACTGATCGTCCAGCTAATGACAAACTCTCAGCATTCTTCTAGAGCTCGCCTCGCTTGCATTGCTTCAGTGTGACACATTTTCTACACCGCGTCGGCCACTTCTCACTTCATCAGTATTCCAGTTTCCTCATCCTCCCATTTCGACAAAGCGCGCATCTCACTGCTATAGACCTGACAAGTGACTTCTTTCTTACTATGTGCGGGAGCCGGAGTTCTCCACACCCATCTGTGTGCCACTTTTTTAGCATCGTTCAACCTATGGGGCGCTGTCACCCCCTTCACCGTTAGTGAGCCCGCTTCAGTGGATAATCTCAACTATGGGTGCCGCCGCATTCTTTAGATATTTGCGCACCCGTTTCATATACTTTCTTGACAATCGAACCACAAAATCCGTGAGAAAATTATCTACGCTTGTTTGAATTCTGGGTTTTTGCCACTGTTCCTCACAATTTGTCCTTAACTTTTTATGTTAGAATTACCTCACTTTATGATGTCACGAAAAACTGTCGGCCACTTCTCTATCCCGCATAAAAGGCACACTACCACACTACTAGTACGCAATGTCAAACCAGACAACAGTGTGAAGCGGATGTGTTAAGCATGCCGATAAATTACTGACAAGCACAGTTCGACATTTGTCTGCGGCTCACATGTACTGGTAACTCGTGACACAAAGTCTTCCAGTCTCATTTTATTTCAGGTAGATAAGTATGTCACATTTCCTGTCGGCAACAACGTCAAACTAAAGTTTATGCCGTTTCTTAAACCTTCGATAGTTCTCTAAATAAACTCGGATTTCGGTAACCGTCAGGACAATACTTAGTTGACAACTCTCTCGAACAGAAAGAAGATGTCCAGTCTCCCAAACGTTTCTTTATCTGAAAGAGATACATAATAGATAGTCTGGAAGAAATCTACGATGAAACAGTCTATGAGGTGTTCTGAAAGAAAAACTAACCTTTATTTTTCTCACGAGAATTGCGCTCTCCATGATCTCTGTTATTATGCTCATGCAGACCTTTCGAATACTTGGTGAGTTTTCACGCATCAGTCGTGGGCATGTGTATGCTATTACCTGCAGTTTCGTTTTGGTACTACTTCTGTTCGAATGGTGTTTATTACGTCCCACCTTTTCGGCAGTAGCCTTTCTTGGTTGGTCTACGAGCTTCTTGGTCACAGCTATAATGTAAATACACGTTCTGCAATTCACGTTTTTCTCCATCGTGATCGCAGCGAGGGTCGATAGCACGAGTAAAAATACCCTCATCCTCCTTAAAAGGAGCAGGATGAGCTCACATTTGAAAAGAAGACACGTTCATATATTCTAACACAAAAGCCACCGACAATCAATGTAACAACCTGATTTCTTGGCAACATGGTCTAGAAAGAGGACAGAAAAAGTAACATAAAAAGTAGGTGGGAGCCTTCCTCATTCAGATCAACTAGAAAGTTAAACTGAAAGAACGTACAGGAGCCGTACGCATACCTCTCTCCAAGCATCCCCACCGGGGACGGAGATGAGATGAGACTAGACGAATGCGTAATATCATCGCTCCAACGTGAATTAGTGGGCGAGTTTCTTCAAGAGGGCATCCCTGGGGATGTGCATACGAGTTTTCCCCGACCATCCCCGCCAGGGGTACTTCCCGGGCGGGGGTGGATGGGGATCGGGGATAGCCGGGGAGAGATATGCATACGGCCCCAGATCTATCGTGTCCTGATGCTCAAAGATCGAGCGAAAGTGGTAAGTGTGCGGTGGAGCGCTAAGGACACACCAAGACGCCGGTGGATGCTTTGAGAGTGCTGGAGACCGACGCACGTCGCGTTGAGATGAATAAAATAGAAACTCACTAAGTGCTCGAAAGTTCCTAATGAGCATGATAAGAGAGATATGGATAAAGAAAGTTTCAAAGTGTAAATTCTGATCTTCTCAGACCAATTTTGGGGCGCTTTCTCAAAACCTTCTACGTTGCTACCACAATTTACATATTTCGGAAAGCGCAGGCATGAAAAAAGTGCGACCAGAACTATGCCGATCAGTGAGGGAGGAAGCATAATGATAAGCGATTGTAGGCTCCATCGGTGGTACATATTCAACGTACATATAACAGCCTGATGATCCGGCTAACGGCAACCTCTGAGCCTTCTTTTGGAGCTCGCTTTGCTCGCATTACTTTATTGTGACACATTCTCCCAGGGAAATCATCAAAGCTAGATTTTTCCCCAAAACATCAAGACATTTCACTTGGCAGCGTCATATATGGTCGTACAAATCGCATCACGAATGGCCACTACGACCAAGTAGCGTTTTCTTATGAGAATAAAAGAAAGAAGCCTGTGCAAACTGTAGTATCGCTGTATAGCACTATCGTCGCACTTTTATGCTAATCTTCATAAGTGCCATTTACAGAGCACGACTATGAACAACATCGCTGATGGACGGTTTCACTGGACGGAGAGTGAAGTCCCGCCATTTAAATTTCTGTCCGATGAATGGAAGCAAGGAGGAAAGCAAACACGAACATGGTAAAGAAAACTTCACGGGGTGAAAAGGGAGTTGGGAGGGCCACCCCAAAAAAGTGGTCATAATAGCTATCTAGGCCAATTTTTTATGCCTAGACGGGTTTATAGAGGTAGCTAATCTAGTAATAACGTGAATTAGGGGTAGAAAAGCAAAAAAGTCAGAAAACTGAAAACAGGCATTTTAGCACTGTTCCCATTCTTCCTATCTAAAAATCAATGCGACTAACAAGTTAAAACTTGTTTGACTTGACAAAAAGACTCTGCGCTTTCTTCGTAGGCCTACTCCATCCGAAATCCCTGTGCTTAGCAGGTTAGAACGTGTGCAACATGTCAACAGCACCTCTGTTATCGCTAGCACGGGCCCACCTCCTCCCCACCTCAACTCCCTTTTCGCCGTTCATGGGGTAGATTGGGTAGATTTATTTGACTGTAGAATTGAAAATTGAATGGGAGTGAAATCTTTATACTGTTAGGCAAGGGAGGTCAAATCGGCTTGCCCGCTAAGCGGCGCGCACTGTAAGATGCGCGGGAAATCCGAGTATTTGAGTGGACAGCTGACAGGAGGACACCACGAGATTTTCCATTGACAGTCTTGTTCTATTTCCCGTTCTTCTATTTTACTGCCCTCGCGCCCTCGACGACGTCGCCCCCCTCGTCAGGATTTCTCAGTGATCTTTGTGATTTTCGTCGTGCTTGTTTCGTTTTTAAGTGCAATAAACGTTGCGATTCCGCTGGTGTGAGTTGTTTACCGTGGACTCGTGTTGGTCGAGAACACTACTTTGTGAATTTGTAAACTCACGTTTGGCTTTCTTTACCACAATATCTAATTGTAAGTTTGTAAGTAACAATAGCTTCTTCATGTCGTAAATAGTGTAGACCCCTGTTTGGTCTTTTATTGGTAAGCCTTCGTCAAGCTAACGCCGTCCTCAGGCCAGGCTGAGCAAGCAAGATGGAAACAGCACAACAACAAGTCAATAGAAGAAGTTTTGCTTTAGCCCACGAAGTGCGACATTCACCTTATAATTCACAAACGTGTATATGAATCCAACACGACCGAAAAAATACCTACAATACGCCCATTTACACCGAAACGCATAAGCCCTTGGCATACTAGCAGCGACGGCGATTTGGGAACACGCGATTTAACTTGCAAACATCACAAAAGCTGCCGTGGCCATTTCACGCGCATTCATTTTCAACAGCAACACATGATCGCACGGCCGATTTCGACCACTTCTCAGGAGGAATTGCGTGGCTACCAAATCGCAAGCCAGTCGCGCTCTGGGCATGCTTTGTCTTGTGAATCACCAGCGATTTTCCTCATTTCTCATGCAGTCGCGTCGTAACGTCTAGACGTAGCGACGCGACTGAATCGCTCAGTTTCTTGCTCCTTTCTCGTGAAAATTTCTTTTATTTCGATCCATTTCTATGGGTTTCTCGCTATAGGAGCTTGCTTGCTTGAGATTTGATAAGTATATATGTAAACCTTTGCTCTTTTGAGCATTATCCTCTTAATTTCTTCCCAAACTGCAGTACTTTGTATTGTTTTCCATTCTTCCTTCATAACCGAATCTGCACTCTGTGGATCTTTTACTAGAAATTTCAAAAAGACGACTAATAATAGTGCTCATTAGGTTAAATAGCGAGTTAGAACCAGTTTGAAGTGCTGAAATAGTCTTCGAAAACTAATTAGAAGCCGTCATTCCAACTGGAAAGCTTTTTATTACGACTTATTACCGCTAGATACGACAAACAAGTGTCAATATAGCTTGGATAACGAAATTGCAGTGAATTGAGCCTAACGAATAATTCAATGCCATCGCCAATCATTAGATGAAGTGTGGCCTAGCACGCGATCCAGTCGCGGCGACTGAATCGCTCGTGCAAAACTTAGTCGCGGCAACCGAATCGCGTCCCTGCAAGTGGGCCTGGGGCTATAGGAAAAGTAGGAACACTCAACAATGCTTCCAAAAAGGACCGAGATTTAGAATATAGCCCAGGAAAACAAGTTTTCATTGAGAGTGACTTTTCGCTTCAGAAGAGATGTTCATTAACAAGTCAGAACATGCACAACTCGTCAAACTTCACATTTAGTCCCCCCCCCCTTCAATGTCTTTTTTGTCCTCTGTTCCCAACTATTCCACAATGCGGTATAATTCGGGGTGGACTGCCTGTTTCACTAATCTTGCGTACTGGACGAGGTCCAAGATGACGTAAGTTCCGCCACGTTGCACTGGTTGCCTCACGTCCAAAATGATAAGGAGTATGGTGACGTGGCGGGACTTATGTACCTCATCCTGGACCTACGCAAGATTAGCGAAACAGACAGCATTCCATCATGCGAAGGATTTAGAAATGTCCTGAAAATTTCAGTCAAATCCTCACGATAATTTCCAGTTCAAACCTTACCGCTTTGGACTGGCAAATATCGCCTGCTGTCTTTTTTTCTGGATTCTGATCACAATCGCCGATTCTTCGGGAATTCCTTATCTCTTCGCAAATACGGTCTCATCGGAAAACTGTATCGATTTAGGCTAAAGACGTCTTACAATTTTCGATTTTTTATCGATAAACTCAGAGTATAAAAAAGCTAGAAGTACAATAGTACGCTCCAAAAATCGCAAGTAATTGCTACCCTAATTTAGAAAGAAATTCCCATTTCGTAGCTAAGCTGTGATGCTTTGAGAGGTGCTCTAATACTCCGAAGTAGTCGTAAGTACATGGCTGTTGTCTCACAAAAGAAATCACACAACCAAAGCCAGTCCCCATTCCTCAAATCTTGTGCAATCAATTTAACGACGCGCTAGCTCACACCCACAAAAAATTGGTTGCAGAACCAAGAATCGCCATGTGTTTCTTTGTTCTAAGAGCTTACAAAGCAATGATGTTGGATCCAGCGATTCATCACTCTTCAATTTGCCAAAACTGGAGGAACTCCAGCATTATCTTCGGGTTATCGAGTTTATCGCCCAAACTGACCACGACGCGATCACAGCACTTTGCTAGGACCGCTCCGCGTCTGAATAGCATGGAATTTATTAGAGGAATATGGTAATGCATTAGTGTCGGACGCAGGAGGCGCCAGCCAGAGGGGGGGGGGGCGTGGAAAAAATAGGCACTCAGCCCGGGCGGAGTATAAAAGCAATAAAAACATTTATTATTAAAGGAATAAAAAGTATTAAAAAATAATAATAGTAAAAAAACGACTTAAAATAAGCTATTATGAAGTTTTCATTCATTTTACGAAGTACATTTCACGAGTTTTAAAAATTCGGTAACCCATTTTTATGGGGAGCCCCCCCCCCCGCATCCTCCACTGTGTTGCACACATACAACATACAGTCCTTCTCAAAAAGATAGACGGATTGCGCGTGCGGTTTCTTAGCGTCGCGGCTGCAGAATCGCGGCGGGACCTACTCGACCCTCTCACCTAAAGCACGCTCTCTCCGCATCCCTCGTTCAGGTTCCGCAGTGATGGTGCAGTCGCGCAATCAGTCTATCTTTTTGTTGTAGGTCACGTCATGTTGCAGCAGTTTTTTTTTCCTTGGAGAAATGAACAGTGTGAAATTGAAGATGATTGTCGACTGCTAAACTTTGACTTTTGATCGCCGAGTCTGTTCAATATCGATTGAAATTGGCCGCTTTTCAATCAATGATCCCCCCTCCTACTACAAACTAAAACCGTCCGAATGAAATGTCCACCCATCGACTTGCTTTTCTTTAACATTTACATTCTGGTGATGTGTTTAACTCTCAAACACCAAACACTTTATATAAATAACATATTGTTTTCCACATTGAGGACATATCGTCTGCTACATCAATGTATGGTCTGCATTTTCCAAATAGGCTAGTTGCAACTTCATTTAGTTGACCTACAGCCTCCAACACTTGTACTGTTAGGAAAATCAATGGCTCTATTTGAACTCCTCTCACCCCATCTCTGCATACTAAAGCTAACATGTGAAAAACTTGTAACAAACTCAATGACTGAACCATGGTTCAAATTATATAACACTCTGTCAAACCAAACATCATTAATAGAAAATAATTTATTAGATCGAGTAACATACTCGAAAACAACAACTTGTACATACAAAAAGAGAAAAAAACACAACAAAACTGAAAACCGTTCAGTCATACGTGCTTGCGCAGCGTAGCGCACGTAACGAACGCAACGCAGACACACTCACACCCGTGGAACTAGACGAAAGTTGGTAGTGGTGCATTGTACAGCGAATTTGCTGTCTAGTTGGTCCTATATAAAGATTTGCTGTGATTTACAGCTCGTCCTTCGCCTCTTCTCCTGCACCTGCTCCCGCTCCAGCTCCGGCATCTTTGTACAACTTGCTGGTGATTGGGACAACTTTGCTTTCGAGTTCCTGAAAAATATGAACTAAGGTGGACGTAGGTAAATATCGATTAAAGTAGTAGCACTAAGATTATGAACAGCTACCACACTTCCAAAACTGTTACTAATTTCTGTAATATTATATCCCTTTACTGAATGACCAAAACTCTAACCTTCTTCTGCTCCTTCAGCTCATCAACAGTGGCTTCCCGGTTACTCTCCAGCCACTTGATGGTCTCATCAACGGCGTCTCCGAGTGTCTTCTTGTCAGCATCATCCAGCTTGCCACCCAACTTCTCCTTGTCTTCAATCTGGTTCTTCAGCGAGTACGCGTACGACTCCAGCTCGTTCCTAGCCTCCACTTGCTCCTTGACCTTCTTGTCATCCTCGGCGAACTTCTCGGCATCGTTGATCATTCGTTCGATATCTTCAGGACTGAGACGGTTCTGATCGTTGGTGATGGTGATCTTGTTCTTGTTTCCTGTGCCCTTATCCTCGGCAGTTACGTGAAGAATACCGTTGACGTCAATTTCGAAGGTGACCTAGAAAAACGTTCGTAAGCCCAATAACTTGAATAGCTACGAGATTTAGAGCTTCGGTTAAAAAGACCTTACCTCGATCTGTGGCACTCCTCGTGGCGCAGGTGGGATGTTGGTCAGATCGAATTTGCCAAGTTCGTGGTTGTCCTTGGTCATTGGACGTTCTCCTTCGAACACCTATAAATGGGACTGGTTATATTCCAAAAGCAAAGATCTCAACTTTCTATCAAATGATCAATAAAGATTCCTTGAATACTAATACTAATACTACAAGTTGAAAAAATCACCTGGATCGTGACAGTTGGCTGGTTATCGGCAGCAGTCGAGAAGATCTGGGACTTCTTCGTTGGAATGACGGTGTTACGGGTGATCAGCTTGGTCATCACACCACCGACAGTTTCGATACCGAGGGTAAGTGGGTTCACATCGAGCAGCACAATGTCTCCGGTGTTCTCCTCTCCGCTGATCACTCCAGCCTGGACTGCAGCTCCGTAAGCGACGGCCTCATCAGGGTTGATACCACGGGAAGGCTCCTTGCCGTTGAAGAAGTCCTTGATGAGCTGTTGGACCTTGGGAATACGAGTGGATCCTCCGACAAGTACGATTTCGTGAACCTGATCCTTCTTGAGGTCGGAGTCCTCCAATACTTTCTGGACGGGTTTCAGTGTAGCACGGAATAGGTCCATGTTCAGCTCCTCAAACTTGGCACGGGTGAGAGTCTCTGAGAAGTCTTCGCCATCCATGATCGACTCGACCTCAACCTTGACTTGGTGTTGAGTGGAGAGAGCTCTCTTGGCCTTCTCGACCTCACGACGGAGCTTCTGGACGGCGCGCTTGTCCTTGCGGAGATCTTTGCCGGTCTTTTTCTTGTACAGCTTGATGAAGTACTCCATGACTCTCTGATCGAAATCTTCTCCTCCCAAGTGAGTGTCTCCGTTGGTAGCCAACACTTCGAACACTCCGTTGTCAATGGTGAGCATAGAGACATCGAAAGTACCACCTCCAAGATCGAAAACAAGGATGTTGCGCTCTCCCTCCTTCTTGTCAAGACCGTAGGCGATGGCGGCTGCTGTAGGCTCGTTGATGATTCGGACAACATTCAATCCAGCAATGGTTCCGGCATCCTTGGTGGCTTGACGCTGGGCATCGTTGAAGTAGGCAGGCACTGTGACAACAGCGTGTTTCACTTCCTTTCCAAGGTAAGACTCGGCGATCTCCTTCATCTTTCCGAGAACCATGGCGGAGATCTCTTCGGGAGTAAACTGCTTCTGGTCCTTTCCAACATTCAGGGAGACATGGGGCTTGTTGTTCTTGTCGACAATCTGGAATAAATTGAAACATCAGGAATGATAAATTACTCGATCAATATAAATGCATTGTTTTTCCGTGAACAGAATTACATTATTATAATGGGAATTGCCAATGAGAAGAGTATGTACTGTACCACGTCTTTCAACAGCTCTTAATACGAAATGTAGCACTGAAGTTTTTCTAACTGATATTTCGCAACTAGCAATTACTAAACCTATCCTATAATAGTCCCCAAAACCTCGAAAAATGGCCTTTAACAGCTCCCAAACTTTACAAAAACAAGTGTCTTTTTAACAAAGTTTCCAAAAATAACACTAATTTACCTTGAAAGGCCACAGCTTGATGTCATCCTGGACAGTCTTGTCGGTGAAGTCACGTCCAATCAGACGCTTAGCATCGAACACTGTGTTCTCAGGATTGATGGTCAGTTGATTCTTGGCAGCATCTCCAATCATACGCTCTCCGGAATCACTGGCGAAAGCGACGTAGGACGGGGTAATACGGTTTCCTAGAAAAATTCATCATGTAATATACCTAAAAATCATCCGGGTTGGAATAGGTCATCAGCGGGCTATTTACTTGGTACTACTTGATCTTGTATTTTCACGCAGAGGTATTCCACCATCAAGGAAAGACCAATGGTTCAGATATGTACCTCTTCTATTACATCCCAAGTGATTTAAAGGTATCAAGTGTCTACTTTAGTTACGCTTCACATTCTGCTTCAATTACGTCGTGATTCAGAGGGTAATTACATTGGCAACGACCTTTGCATTCTAATGCTATAGCTGTTTCCGCATAGGGGTATTAGCAAAAATGATGCATTTCCTGCGGGGCCTAATCGACAGTAGAAAACAAATATAAATGGAGATTGATCGTTGTTTTCACCGCTTGATTGACAATTTCATATGCTAACGTGAAAACATGTTATGACTACGAATTTTGTTGCCAATAAATTTGTTATTCTCTGCTCATAGCGGCCTGAATTATCGACTTCAAAAGACTTACAATTAGATATTAGCAATTTGCAGAGCTAGCGCCCTATTCTACGCACAATTGTGAGAATTTGAAGACCCAGGCTGCATTTGTAGTGCACTGGAGTCCGATCCGATCGGATAACAATGATACGTATCGATCTTCGTCGGAAGTAGATCCATACTGTCTTTTGCTATCCTAATGAATCGGACTCCGATGCACTATAACTACAGCTATAAGCGGAACTCGTAGTATTCAAGTTTGAGCCACGTCGAATATGCGAGATTTTTAGGATCTCGACCGGATCAAAAGTTTTACCCAAGCGTTTACCCATTTTCGACAACTCCACCCCGTCGTCAGAAACATTTCACAGCAGATTCTAACGTAACATTTCACAGTAGATTCCAATGCTGTAATTCTACTGTAACATTTCACAACAGCTCTAATGCTTCTGTCCTGTGTACTAAGATAAGTTCTTTCAAGACTGAAGGGTATTTCCCCTAGGACATTCCTTGGGGTAAAAAGACTCATTCATCCATTTTTTTTTTTTAAGAATGAAAGAAATCTGACATGAAAACCTTACCTTGGTCGTTGGCGATGATCTCAACACGTCCATTCTTGTACACTCCTACGCAAGAATATGTGGTTCCCAGATCGATACCGATAATTGTTCCATATTTAGTTTCCTGAGAAATACAGAACTCGTTGTCAAATGTAAAATCAGCAACAAACAGAAACAAAAATGAAAAGTACAAGAACTCACTTTCTTTTCTTCCTTCTCTTCGGTGTAGACACCAATGACGAAAAGGGCCAAGAAGGCCAGAGAAAGTAACGTCTTCATGTTAATGTACTTGTTAGGTCGACTTGTCTCTTGAGTTTCTGGAAAGTTCTACGTATGAATGGTGCGAAAGCAGCCGCAACAACTCGAAACGAGTGTCAAGAAAGGAATGAGCGAACAATCGAAGTCTGAACGGGCTTAAATAGGCACAAGCAGCTCGACACGATAGTCGACGTGGCGTAAGGACAACGTGTACAAACACACACAACGGCTCCACATTTAAAGGGCGCTGATCGATTGGAATCAAAAGGCAGATCAAAAAATCGATCGAATCGATAGCTGTAGACGAATTGAGAGGAGATGAGAGCAAAAACCCGGCTGAGGAGAGTACGTGACGACGATCCGGGGGGTAGGTTTAAATACGACTATGCCTCGTCAGCAGTGCAGTGCTGACGTAGCGCCCCGCCCCCCAGCCCGCTATGCTGACGAGGCATAGCACGATTGAGCGCTCCAGTCGCGATTCCCCGCCCCATCGCTGCGCCGTCGGCGATTGCCAACTATGGATTTATCGCTGGTGATTTCATCGATTGGTTAAGGGTTACTGGTTGAAGTTCGGTGCTTTGAAGCCCCATAACCTTTCCAGATGTCTAGAGTATCAGGATTTAGCCATTACCTAGGTATACGATGCAATTTTGCCTTTCCAACACATCTCTGCGAACACTTACCGGACCCATCAAGCCGCCTTGCCTTTCTGAACTTGGGAAAAAGAGCCAAACATGAGTCCAGAAGGTGTCCTAACTTATCCTAGCACATTGTTGACAGCTTTAGATCAAAGCTGAACTGTCTAATCTGGAAAACGTCTGGAAATAGCGGTTTCCTACTCACTGTCCCACCTGGGCCAGACGCGCTTGACTGGTAAATGTTACACGATCCTCATTTTATATTGATGTATACGTATGTATACACAGCATAAGCCCAAATATAGTCGCTCTCTTAAGGGGCCATAGTTGAGTACTTGGGCATGGGTGTGTTTCTCAAAGCGACACCAAGGGTGGGTCTTGGACTCGGCCAAATGATCCTAGAGGGTCAGTGCCTTTAATCTGTACAACATAGAAAAAGAAATATTGGGATCTCTACACGCACCGAGGAGTTAACTCGTCGAGACCACACCTCCTATGTCGGTTTGGGAACGTTTTCCCTTGGGCATAAACTCGCAATTTGCGCACTGAACGGCAGGCATCCAAGTTGTGCCGTTTTACCTCGCGGAGTTTAATTTCTTTCTCTAATTTCTCTTCGACCATTATCCAAGATGGAATGATCTGTATATACATCCTTTTTGACAATTTCATATCAATTCATTCAAAATCTTTTAAGTGAACAAGTCCTTCGTTGATTACTGCTTGAATCACTTGTAAAACGGGAAGGGGGAGTTTATTTTGTTCTTTTTTGTTCTTTTTCTCTCTATTGTTATTCTATGACAATGCTCCCGTTCAGAGCAACCGTACTAATGCTAGATAAGTACAGTATTTGATTTGATTGTTGTCATTTGATTTCTCATTTTGTCATGAGTTTGTCATTCAGAGTGGTATTCCCACGTACAAATAAATGAATAAATATCTAGTCCTTCTGATTCGCAAATCGTAGGCGTGGATGCGTCATTGAGATTATCCAGGGTAAACATTTTGATGTATGTGCCAACGATGGGTGAATTTGGGTTGCGTTAACACCTTCTCCCTGGGTAATTTCGGCGGTGCATGCTGCTTTGTTGTTTTTCTTACCCGATCAAGTTTTTATAACTAATTCGTCCAAATTGATAAGGTTAAGCGAAGTCTGCGGAATCGATTGAAGGTGTCCTTTGATGTAACTTCGATCTCACATTTTCAAGCGCTTCTGGATAGATGGTTTTTCTGTTACGACCAGGCTATGTTTGGGATGAAAATAACAGTCGGCCACCAGTACCAATGTGAATGATGTGATCAGGTGATCTCCTACTTTTTTGCAGCTGTTTGTGCAGCTGCGAATATGGAGACTGAACGTAGGACGTTTCCGTGTGGGCTGATTTCGCTCTGAGATGGTTTTTGATGCCTCCTGTTTTAGTTTCTATTAATCAAGAATTCAATGACTCTATTATATAGGAGGAATGCCTTAGGATATGATTCTTAGTGGATTTACGTCACAAATGTTTGATGCTGTCATAATACAATAGGAATGACTGAACGGAAGTCAATAAAAGAAAAACGAGCAATTGAAAAAAAAACGAGCAATTGAAACAGGCTGTTGGCCACAGCCGTTACTTACTGTCACTAACGTCAGGAAATTAAAACTGTCAGCAATAGCGGTGCAAACCGTGTGTCAGGAAAAGAAACTATGCTGAATATCCGAAACATTAAAAGTTGGCTTTCAAAATTTAATCGAAGACAAAAATATCCGCTGAGCTTTTTTTCATTGGCTAGTTGTCACAATTCAACTGGAATTGGTTGAAACTGTAAACATTTAGTCAGTGTACGATACTTTTTTGCCAGACGCCATACGTCTGAACGAAGTCCTTGGACAACATGAATCTCGAGTTGGGAATAAGCCGGAGCTATAAGAAGGGTCTATACTTCTCCTCTGGGAATGAAAGTGGCCATAAAGTATTACTGCTTTAACAATTTTTTTAAAAATAAATTTCTACTAGAACTTTGATGAAACAAATGCATCTCAAAAATCTCCGAGCAGATCGATATGGCGGCACTTCGATGTTTTTACCGATGTTATCAGTTATAGATGGACACCTGCAAAGCATTCTGACCTGCAAAAGTTGACTCGGGGACCGTTGCTGCTGGCTACAGATATTAATGTATAATAATATATTAGCTCTCGTACCCCAACAAGATTTTTTTTCGAAATGACCAGTCAGGTTTATCTTGAAAAAATGAAGTGAATGCCCAATTTCGTGTAGAAAATCGTAGCAATTTTAAATCAGCTAAATTTCGAGGAACTCGATTTTTAGTCTTTCTAATTAGTCCACCCTTGGAATGACTGGAAGTTATGCGATCCTGTAGGATGTCTAGTGCCTATAAATTTGCCTAGCTTGAAGTCGATCTATTATTCATTGCAGTTAAGTGATAAAATACAGTGCTGGTAAGCCACTCATGCATCACAGAATACCGCCTGTCTGGTCCGCCGCGCCGCACCACCTACGCGATGCGGTAGACCAGCTGGGTGCTGTATTTTTTGGGCGTTGCGGGTATAGATGTTTTGCTTATATTTTCACCCAAACATTCCAGAATGAATTCAAAGACATTTTAAAAAAACGGTAGAAAACACCGCTCGACAACAATCCCTGCACTTCTCGAGGACCCTTAGCACATTCCCATGACAATAGTAACTATTTTCTTTATTTTTTAAAATCAATTTTTCCACTATTTACAACCAGGAGAGTCCCGAAGGCCCGCAATAGCAGTGCCTAAACTGCACCAGCTTAGTACAGTCTATCCGTGCTCGATGAGAAAATGTCCATGCAGCATGGTGGAAGCGTATTGTTATTCTACAGGAGCAGATGTACTGCTTTGTGGTGTGCTTGTATTAATTTGCAAATAGTGCAGAATTTGTTCGAAACACCATCAGCTAACGGGCACCATTGTGGGGATGGACGATTGGAATTCTGCTGATTTCATATTTTTAGCTACGTACTTTATATTTAATCACGACTGAATAAGACAATGGAGCACATGCATAGTACGCACGCCCTGACGAGACTATTCAACAAATTTCCAGAAGTTTGCGGAACTTTCTCGGCGATAATGCTGACAATCGATGAGTCACCACTCTAAATGAGTGTAGCGTGTCAAGGACAGCGACGGCGGGAGAGAAAACGGGGCCAGGTAGAGAAAACGGGACCAGGCCCGCGGATCTTCCAGAAAAGTGCCTTCAATGGAATTTGTGGGAAGCCCATTGCCTAACGTCATAGGCTACGTTTTCCTAAAATATTGCATTATTTTTTAGTCAGAAACCGCTCAGATTTTAATTTCAGTTACGACAATGCTGGGATTTGAATAGGAAATGGATGTGTAAAGCAAAATCAGGACCTCGGTGCAAGGTTGAGATTATCTATACCAAATATGTGGACACCCGTGTTAACGATGGATAAATCTGGCAATGGATGTTAATACGTTTACCCTGGGTAATCTCAATGATGCCTGCGACCTCAATTTACGTAAGTGTCCTTGAAACGAGCGGTGCATCTATCAATGCGTGAGGATCCACAACATTTCTTCCTATTGTTTCGGTCTTTGTGTGAGACAGTGTGGACAGTTGAAAAGTTTACCCTGGGTAATCCTCATTGAATATCAATAGCCATCTTGGCTAAGAGTTCAAAGAATCCGACTGCATCTCTCAAATCCAAGCTGGACGTTCAATTCCGCAGATCCAAGGGTTGTCCTACAGACTATGCAATGTTGAGAGACGCAGGACGTGAAAGTTGGTGCTTGACCAAGTTTGGCTCGGTTATGCGTCCATGGATCCTAGCTCTGCAGAAGCTAGATTTGCTTGATCTAAGGTGATTTAATGTGGAAAAAGACGTTTGTTTGGAATCCGCATCAATTTCTTCCAGATTCCGGATTTGAAAGGTTGCCGTTTAGTTTGCTGAGTATCAAATTCCCTTGTTGTACGCTTCATTCATTGCCTTACTATAATTTGCTGAATAAAGATTCAGTCACCTAGAAAATGCTCGGACAACAGCCTCAGAGAAAATCTTCCATGAACCAATAGTAATTTATCCTAAATCTTTTTAGAAACTATAAACAACTGTACCTGCATCACGAGGACGCATCAATTTTACCAGTAATTGTTTAGATTTGTCCTTGGATTACCTTGGATCGGATAAACGCACCTCTCGACCTCGTTGGTTTGTTTACCTCTACTCTGCTGCACACAGATACCTCCCTCAAACACATTGACCGCCGCAGCGATGAGGGATTGAGGAGATGGCGGAATGGTCAGAAAAGAGAAGAGGTTACCTGTGAGAGATGAGGTCGTAACTGAAATCTGTTAGCGGCACGATGGTGCGTAGAGACCGGGAAGATAGGATGGGGTCCCTTTGAGTAAAATGGTTATAACCCTCTTGTGCACTGCTAGCGTCAGTGAAAGCTCAGAAAGAAAAGAAAAAGAGGTCAGGTACCTCAGTGACACTAAATTTTCTGGAAAGGCAGCTATACTCGCAGGTAATGACAATCAATACTACTCTGTTCCGGAAGTTTCACGACGTGAGCTGTCCACTCCACGTCTTTTCCGGCTCGCCAACTATTTGACTGCGGCGGAAGTGACCGTTGAACAAATATTCCCAAAGGATTGCTATACCTACAGACGTAGGGTGCCAGTAATGGGCGAGAACTGAGGGACAAAGTCCTACGTAGACAGGTAACCAACATAATACAGTAGTAGACTATGAGAGGGTTGAAGTAAAATTTGAATGTGGACGCTCTTTGGATGGACAAATCCACAACTCAGCCTGGTTGGAATAGAACCGATGAAATCGTTCTTGGGAAAAATGTCATATTGCCGAACTTTTCAAAAGTGCTTTGTTAAATACAATAGCTACAGATTTTGTACTAGCCTTGAGCAAAATCTGTGTCTGCTAGGTGTCGGAGACCCCAGCTTCTCCCACAACCCACTTCCCCTGACACAACGGCTACAGGCAGGAGCCACGAAAGGTATGGAGCGGATCAAAACTAACCGTAAGCTAGCGTTCCGTACGTGCGTCATAGATTTTTGCTATAAATTTCAAGTGCTGGAATTGGAGAATTAAAGGACAATGAAAATTCGTTTGTCCTTCGCTAACCATAAAGAAAAGCCAAAGAGACCTGTTTTGAATCCAGCACACTTGCACGTTGATCCTTTCAATGTGCTAGGACACCAAATTTCACGAAAAGATGGGAATTGTTGAAGAAAAGTCAAGGATAAAGCATGGGGCATTCCGTGCCAGCTGCGATCACTGAATCACTGCGACTTTTTGAGACGTGGAAAACCCAAGAGCAAAAGGTCTATTGGTGCCACACGTGTACATTTGCTTTTGCTAAATCATTTTCAAAGAGAAGTCTTCGGATATCACAAAACAGCAGAACGTGGGCAGTGCTAGACTTAGCAGTGCCGACTAGACAGAAAAAATATTTAGAAAATTAATATGACAAAGTTTTCTACTGGCGCCTCCATCGAATTCATGTTTATCTAGATTCACGTGGAGTAATTGGCCCAAGACAATCGTCGAAGTAGTTCTATACTATCAAGTGCAACATAGTTGCACTGCCATAAATTTATTCATGTACAGACCTATAATGAACCCGATTTCGCCGTTGGAGGTAGTCTTGTGGTCCACGAGTTGCTTGTTTTCCTGAATCGCGCCTTAAACGTACACATGCAGGAGGTACAGAAAGGATTCCCTTGTTACCGTTACATCTCTGAACGCTGTAGGCTATACATTTGGCAAGCTTACCTGTTATATTGCCGAACGAACTTCATCAGTTGTATTACAGCATACAATTCCTGCTAACTGTACTACAACACCAACCATGAAAATCGCATTTTCATGCCAACACCACAAATTGTGCTACTAAACAAGATTGATTGGTATAGTACGAGAATACAATTTGCAAATCTTTTATGCTAATACAATTGACTAGTAGTATGTGTGCATGGCAATACAACTGGCGGTACTCGTTAGGCAATATGGCTGGCAAGCTTGCCCAATGTCTTGCCAAAATGCATCAGAGAAGTACTCACCGACTCCTCGAAATATCATGTCCAGCCTCCCCGCTTCACATGAGCAAGATTTCGGAAGATTTCTGTTCAACAGTTGAAGATCACTGAGTACCCGTCGCGTCGCACATGTTGTGGCCGTTACTGTGACATCATCGCCTCGCAGAAAAGTATAAACACAGCTATAGGATGGATTCGGAGGAACGTGTGTCTACACCAGAGGCAGCGCTAGCCCTTCCTACTTGAAAAAAAATGTTTAACAAAATTACGTGGCATGGGGAACAATGCTGCAGCGCCCATTTGTGTAATTTATTTCATGCACATTGATGCGTATAGTCTTGTTCATTCTGATTCAGTGCTGTTCCTTATCACTATACCTTTGCCTATCACCAGCGCGAGCTGGTGCATGAGCGTGAGCGTAGTGGTGGTGCTCGATAAGAGTTTCATTCCACTCTTGAGTGGAGCTATTCCCGGCCGAAAACAGTTACCCTCACTGATGAATGAAGCCATTCTAGGCTCACACCGCTACGCTCCCGCCTTTGCATGAGCTCGCGTGGGTGATATTAGTGATATGGCCGCAAAGGAACAGCATTGAGTCAGGATGATCACTACTATAGTTGTTTCAGTGAATTGAGAGTCTCTTGGAACTGAACCCAATATCTTACTCAGGTTTCTAACTGAACTTCTCTGGGTATCTCTACCTTCACTCATCTGGTAAGTATAGTGCTTGTCGCGTAGTGATCCCTACGCTCCACAGAAAGGCCACCGTACTCATGATTGGGGTAAAGGCGGCTGTGATCTGATTTTGACCACATCCAATTTATCGATTATTGATAACTTCGGTCTCCGGGCTGCCTCACGCTTCGGCTAAAACTTTCCGCCAGCGATGGCATTCAGACTTTTGTTTAATGCGTTTGGTCGTCTCCTTAATTCATTCTCTGAAATTGAAAGCTAGTAAATATTGGAGGTTCATACCAAGTAGCGCTCGAGCAGGTGGGTTTTCACTTCATTATGACAGAATCAAGCCACCTTACCGCTCTAAGGTTTTCCACTCTATTTTTTACCGTGGCGCCAGGTGGTTACAAAAATTACCCAACGATGTAGTATCCGCGCCAAATGTTGGCATTTTTCGAGCAAGATTGCATAAACTAGATCTTCTAAATATCTTGGGCATCAGTGACCTTTAGTTTTCTTTTTTTACTGGTCATACTATTTTTTGCTATTTTAGCTCTTTCCGCCAGTGAGACATTACAACTACCACTTCCAACATCCATGGGTTAACTTCAGCCAGAGTTTCTAACCATGTGTCGCATGTTACTAATTATTGTTGCCTCTGTTTCGTTTCTGCGGATAGATAAGAATGTGCGATGTTGTTTCAGTCTGGAATAATTACTATATTTCCTCATCATGGATCTGCTTTACTGAGGTTCGCATGTCATCCGACCGTTCTGCTCCTCCCCGACCTGCAAGTCCAACGGGGTGAGCTAGCATACCGGTTTGCCGAAGTTCTTGCAGGTTCCGATGACTCTTCAGAGAGAACCAGGACACCTTGCTAGCTGATGTGGGTGCATGGGGCAACGTCAGGTATGACCTGCAGTCTTTCAAATTTGAAAACAACACGAAGCTTTATGCTATGGAATTCACTCGAATCCGCAGTTATATTTGGACTTGGCAGTAGTTTCTTATCTCTCCACTAATATCGCACTATCTCGCTGCTGCAAGAGCGGAACAGTTATGCTGTCTTTTGTGTGTTTTCTCTTAAGTGACTTTCAAGTTGAATCTGGTTATGGAGCGATTATTCGCATTTAATCTGATGTTGTTCTGGTAGTGCACCTAGTGTGCAGTAAATAAATAAATAAATAAATAAATAAATAAAAAATAAAATTCTCACTATCCTTGATGCTAGTGCATATCCTACTATATCCTGACGCCCCACAGGCCTAGTACATGGGGCTAGAGGCAGTTCGCTCTTCCTTACTATTCCTTACTACATATTGATTAATTTATTAATTGATTAATTTGTTCACAGCCATCAAGCCCATAGAATTTGAGGCCCCATGTCTATGACAACTGATGAATTCATCTTAATTCCGAGTTCACTCTGTCTCGCCTATGATTTCCCATGTGATGTCTTCGATTCCATTATTTCCACTTTGCCGCCTCAGGCTTGTTAATGGGTGGTCAAGCGATTGGACCACTGACCCATCGATTCGTGACACTATGGCTTTTCTCTCATTTCCATTTATTCTTCTTCAACTCCTAATGGATCTCATCTCAATCCCCGTGAATGACAACAGTAAGAACTGACAGCGACTATTTACAACCTGTTTATCAAACAAAAAATACACGCTGTATCGGATTGTCGGTAACAAACCCGCCTAAACATATTCACACACATATAAAAACAGCTAACAATAATGCATGCAAATATCGATCAATAATCACATTTACCATACAGGCGCTATACAATTCTGGCCGCCACTACCGCACAGACACATCTGCTTAACAAAACAGAAAAATATGGGGAATGAAAATATGCAAATGTCAAGCTGAGAGTTCGCCCCGAACTTTCTTGAAACAGCTGCCATTGAAACGTAGAGTTACGGTAGATTACTGTAGCCAGCGATCAAATTATACAGCTAGAAAACAGATCAAATAATTGCCTAATCTTAGTATGTACAAGTACCGACAATACAAAAAGCTCGATGGGTTCCTGTCATTTTTTTTACATTTTAACAAATTTTACTGTAATTTCCTCTGATTGCTTAACTTAGTTGCCGCTGTGAAGAAGAA
Source organism: Ancylostoma ceylanicum (assembly GCA_000688135.1). Taxonomy (NCBI): domain Eukaryota; kingdom Metazoa; phylum Nematoda; class Chromadorea; order Rhabditida; family Ancylostomatidae; genus Ancylostoma; species Ancylostoma ceylanicum. Next base: position 3,092,563 of record JARK01001340.1, on the reverse strand, counting down.
CTAACTTTCACCTAAAAAGATTCACGAAGTGCTCTGCTGTCTACTAGAAAACAATGCAGAAAATCAACAACATTTCCCTAAGCAAAGGATGCGTATCGATTTTTATGGAGTTGACACGCGGTGACTCCTTCCGAAACTTATGTAGCAGCAATTGCTGCTATTCTAGCGAGTTCTAGACAAGGCAAATGCAGTCAAGTACGCAGCATTGGCATTCCTCAGCCGGCGTCCACGTCAGCTCACTACCGTACGTCATCAGCAAGTCCAGTAGTACTCCATTGGTCCAGCCGAAGCCTTCTTGCAACTCGTATTCGCCACCACCGCCAATGATCTTGTAGCAGGCTGAGACCACGTTGTACTGAAAATCAATAATGTTAGGGTGCTGTGGTGTCTCAAAAGTTGTGTTCTCATTTGCAGTTTGACTAATTTCATCTACAAGAGTGAGCAATGAAATGGGAGGAAGGGGGGG
>JARK01001340.1:3054681-3080867 GCA_000688135.1 Ancylostoma ceylanicum | reverse complement strand
AATCCGCCCCCCCCCCCCCATTTTTCCTAAGAGTTACGGGCGGTATTGTATGTGGTGTAGTTTCAACAAATTAATAAGTTTCAGTGGAACTTATCATTTATTTCCAAAAGGTTGCTTCTGCCGAAGATCCCACTATATTAAAAGATAAGGTCGCTAAGCCCCGAAAATGGGGCTGCTACTGCGCGTCGACTCTCAGCGCACTGTCGATACGCAGCGCTGCGAAGAGTCCTTTAAAAAGCGGTCCTTAGCCTAAAATTCTACCTTTTCACGCTTTTTCTTTCTAGTTCTTTGTCATCTCACTCTTCCTTGCTTTTTTTCCTAGTCAAATTGAAGGTATTAAGCCACTAAGATGATGAATACCTATAAATTACTTAAGTCTCGGTGAAATGAAGGGCATGACTATGTCCTCCTAGCGCTTTTAATACTCAATTTTCTAGGAGAAAACGCAGTTATAACTGCTCAAGAAAGGAACCGTGAAGCCTGTTCAAATTCATAATGATCAGCTCTCTTAATCCTCGGGAAAAAAATATATTTAACCTTTGAAGCTCTCGTTTACCCAGCTAGCACTTACTAAACTCTAGCTTATTCAAGGAGTCTTGAAAAATCCAATTTCCCACCGAAGGGCAAACCATTCCTCCAATTCAGATCCAAAAACTCTCACAGGAAATTACCACAAAAAACACATAGAACCCAAGGAACCCAACCAGGAAGCAGACTGCACCAAAAAACTCACTACGGTACTCGAGAGAACAGCTGTCGGATTCGCTGCAAACGTCGGAAGACAACGTAACGAACAGCTTGGGGAACGTTTTGCTCAGCTCGGCGTATATATAGTTGTTCGCAGAAACGTCCGCTCGGAGGACATCTGCTCCCGTTCACGTGTTCATCACATTCGTATGCAAATGTTTATAATAGTGCACGTGAAGCAGCGAATGAGTTAGCTAACGGCGGAGCATTGAACACTCTGGCGGCGAAGGACAACGGCCGGAGGAGGCAAAAAACGCACGAAGATCGCCGTCGCGCACTACAAACAACCGCGGAGCCCTGTGTGTCGTTTCGGAGTCAGATGACAGGTGACAGCTGAAGCTCGTAATAGTGCAGTCAGCTTCTTATGAAAATGCTATTACGAGGCTAAAAAGAAAATTGAGATGGAAATTTCCGCTCAATCTTCTAATAAATCTGGCATGTAGCCAAAGAAGGCGCTTAGAAGAGAAACTCAAGCAGAGCTAGTCCAATAGACAGCAAATTTTAAACCAAAACAGCACAACATCTCCATAGCCTTCTATCTGGCGCAGCGTCTCACCCAAAAAATCGAATCTGAGATTTTGAAATCAGAGGAATCTACAGGCGACGCTGATCACAGTGGTACACGTGTTACCTCACAAAGGTGCCGAAAAATCCCTTTTTGAACCCCCTATTTCTGGAGAGTTTGAGGTGGCCGCGCTACGACAGCTACCACGATATGGCGCATGCCGATCAGTGGCGTTGAGTGCTCTTCTTGTGGAAGTTGTCACAGCGCAAGCACACCAAACTCTCCAGAAATGACAGGTTTACAGCGGGGTTTTTGGTACTTTTGCAAGGTACCATGTATACCATTTTGACTAGCAGAATTTGCAGATTCTTCTGATACCAAAACCTCAGGAACGATTAGGTGAGACATAGCCTTTGACCATGTTGCATGGGATCTTAGGTTTTATCCATGGGGTCCAATCCATGGGATGCTAAATCGAAAATCAGAAAAATTTTAAAAATAAAAAAATCTTTGCTAGTGCCTCTCAAAGGCAAAGACTCGTAAGTAAGAACAAATGAGGTGGAAAAACAGCGTAGGAAACTGATACTGAATTTGGGAGAACACTCAACTTTGTGATTGCCTTTTATTTATTGAAATTAAGAAACTGCCTGACGACTCTCCAAAAGAGAGACATTTCTCTCTAAACTACTGAGCTACGGCCGATTCCTACATATTATAGTCTCAAGTCATGATATTGCTATGGATACTGCACACAAATGTTGCTTAGATGGCGTATTTTTCTTATCCGATCACCAACCACACTCAGGATATTGGGTTTTTTTTCTCTACTTATATGAAAGTCGCCATGGATACAGCCGTACAAATGTAATATTCCATATTGTGATTTTTTTTTCGAAACTAAACCAATAGCTTCATGAAAATTAAGAATAATGTCATATGTACGTAATTCACGGGAATGTTGAGACAAATGTCAACTTACAAAGAGATTCATGTAAGCTACAGAGAGATTTTTCACATGCTATTTTTCTTCACGTTATCTACCTTTTCTAAGTTTGCATGCGACATTACCCCTGCCTTGTATAGAGCTTCACGTAGATAAAAAAATGCGGGCCGAAAATTCGTTACATGATCCACAAACCAACAGGACCAGAAATCAACGCAAAACCAAGCAAAACCAGGTTAACAAACCATCTCCTGCATCCTAGGTCTCTCAACGTTACGTGGTCTATAAGATAACCAATCAGCTAGCCATCGTTGATTTGCATGGTTAGCGTTTCATGAATCTCAGCCCAGGATACTCTTGGGAATGTTATGATAGCTGATTTGGGAAAACAGGGAGACCAAAACGGATGCCCGGAGGAGTGACTGCCTTATTCTTCTCAACAAGCTGATGGAGAGGTCATGCAGCGTTTACTAGGAGTAATTAAGCCAATGAGGTTGGGTAACATCACCGGTTCGGCCAGATTTGATTGATCAGTCAAGGTCGATAAAGCTCCACTAATGCTTTACCTGCATCATTTAACTCATATTTGATCCTGTATAAAAATATCCTAACTTGTTCCACACTGAGTTTCTTATTCACAGCCACACATCAACGTCGCGGAATTTTGTTGAAATTTTCGTGACGTTTTACAACAATGCTTTTGTTGAATTGTGTATTGTACTGTATGTATGCGATTGTACACTGCCTGGAATTGTTTGTGGGCGATGTATCGCTGTGGAATCAGCTTCGAGAGAACCACGCATGTAAAATAGAAGTTTGCGCAGCAGCTCAGCATGCTCTGTGATCGTCTTTCTTTTGCCTTTCTAAACAATGGGTGGCATTATTGTTGTTAGCAGGTCTCATGGTGTACTTGGGAGGAAGCACTGGTTCATAGTGCTTGCCTCAGTTGTTGGCAGAACAAGGAAGTACTCCAACTGTTTCCTCTTCCTCTCACTGTAATAAAACATCATTTAGACGCGATTGTAAGCAATCAATCTCCTTTACGGTCGCACTTTCACGTTCATGCCTTTTTTTTTCAAAGGTTAACGCACGGTGACGTCGTGTGAGTACGCAACAGACCCCTTACTGATAAATCCTAGCTATAACTACCCCACCAGTGCCTTCACTTCCAGGCATAAAGCAGGAAGAAAGCACACGGAAGGTAGAGTTGACCATCAGGTGACACCTGCCTGGTAAATACGTACATTCTTGTAGTAAACACAAGTCACCTCATCCCGCGTCTGCAACACGAAAAACAAAGAGGCGGAAGGAAACTTCTTGCCAGAGCAGACATCATGGCTTTGCAAAGGATATCGCTACACGGTTTCTTACAAAGGCGGTCTCAAATTTCCTCAAAAGCAAGGAGGCGGCTGAAATTTCCACTGATCTTTGGAAAATTTTCGTTGAATATATATCGCTCAGCCAAAAAGCTATTCTTTCTGCGAAATTCATTAAAATATAACCTTAACCCTTGAAACAGAGCAATCAGTCATCAATCATAACCCTAGACATCTGGATTTACCGCCACAAATCGAGCCAATTGTCGAATAAATCGAATTTCGAGTCCGTAGGAGGTTCGAATGTTCGAAAAAGCCAGAAAATGGAGTTTTTCAAGATCGACTTTTCGGCTTAAGTGGAAAACCAAATTATTCGCTTCGTTCTCGACCAAGAATTAATGTAAAATCGAGTCATTCAAAATCAACCATTCAAAGCAGCCCGAAAACGAGTTGAAATTGGCTGTTTGAGGAAACATAGAATTGAACTACTATCAAGTAATTATTAAATAATTACTACACCAATATCAAGTAGTACCTCTCACCGTTCTCAGAGTCTAGATGATACTGAGATTACCCAGGGTAAAGGCATTAACACCACATAAGTTTGCCCACCTTTGGCATGTGCGTGATCGAGTTAACCCTAGGTAATCTCCATGATGCGTATCTGCCAAGGATGACAAAGTCTAAATAGTCCCCACCCCCTGGGGATTGTTGCATTTTCAATGTTTTTTTTTCTCTTTCGTAAAATAAGAATATCTAAAATCGATCCAAAATAGTAATTAATTCTAATATAGTAATTCGATTCTAAATAATTGGTAGTAATTCGATATTCATGCTCTCCCAAACAGCCAAGTTCAAGTCATTTTTCGTTCTTCTTCAAATGGTCGGTTTGGAATTATTCGACTTTAAATCATTTCCATCTTCACTGTTTTCTTTTCTTTTCCTTTCTCTCGGAAGATAGGTATTAGCCTAATCATGACTTAACTTATCCCAGAACAAAATTCCAGAAGATCTGTCTATTTCCTACTTTGGGAACTTTTCCCTGAGCCTAAAGCCAAAAGGCACTTTTCCCTGACCTCGAAACCAAATTTTCCCTTCATGGCAAAACCCTGTCACCATTACATCTCCTAATCCATGATCCTTGACTTATCCATGGCCTGAACTGCTGAAAACCTAGGCGAGGGTGGTGGCATGATGCAGAACAACTGTTTCACGACTGCACTTGCTTGATTTCCGATCTTTCATTTCTGCTTCATTCTTAGCATGAGCTCTATACTGTAATCGTACTGTAGTTCAACATTTACAGAGAGTGATGAACGATACGCACATCAATCAATGCCGTCTTCTTTTCAATGCGTGCGTAAGTCTGCAGAATCTCTGCACTTTTTTGCATTCGCTTGCTGGGTGTGGAACATTTTAGTGAAGAAACTGACCGAGGCCAAGCGCTGCGATTGGCTCACTAATCCTCACCTTCTTATGCTACATCGCTTTCTTTACTAAAAAAGCGGATACAAGCAGGCGATACACTATCAGAGCACGAGACTTTCCTCCCTTCTTGCCCAATGCTCCACACATAAAATTTTCATGCCTTGTTTCACGTGCTTTAGGCACAACACATGAATGCATTTCAATGCACTAGTCATCCATGAATAAACAATGAGCTCCATAGCTGAGCAAAGCTGTTTCTTCATCCTGGCTGCGTGGAAAATTTAAGCTGCTGGTGTTTGGTGCTGTTCTGAGCGCAAAAAAAAGACTCAGAAAATTTTGATATCCGTTCTCTGAACAGAGATTTTTCTAGAAGAAACCTTGTCAGTAATTCGTGGCCATCTCTATAAGCTGATGATGACAGAACGGCGTCTTCTCATCATTTCTAAACAGAAGGACCCATTTTGCCAACAATGTCTTATGACAACATATATACATGTTGTGAAGGGAGATAGTGTGTGTTATGTTATGTTATGTTATGCTATGAAGACAGGCTTGGAAATCCAAAAATAAAACATTCTGGAGTACTTTACTGACAAAATGTGCGCAAGCAGGGCCGTTTACTATATGAGCAACCCACCATAGATGCTTGCAGTACAAGAAACATGAATAAAAGTGTATGTTATGTTATGTTATGTTATGTTATGTTATGTTATGTTATGTTATGCCACATTATGTCTTCAAATCACTTCATCGACATTTTTTCTGCAATTTCCATGATTGCAAATTCAACTGTCATGATGTTCACATATTTTTTACCTTCAAATCTTCTCCTACATAGATGAATCGAGTCAAGTCGAGATCCACAAAATCCACATAATTCCTCGCCGTTATGGTAATCATGGGCTGGATGCATGATTGAGATTACTCAGGGTAAACATGTTGACGCCCGAGTTAGCGACGGGCAAGCTGTGGGCTGTTAACAAGTTTACCCCGGGTAATCCTAATGATGCATGCGGCCCCATGTTTGTATGAAATAGCGACACTTTTACCCACACGTCACCACATCTCTTTTTACCCATGACAATCCCTACCATTACCAAAAAATATAACCTAAACAACCCTTGGCTCCCAGCCAATTCTCTAATTTTTCGCTTTCATCTCAGATCCCAGAAAAACGTCCTTGATTCCCAGTTCATATCCAGAATTCCTCACAATTTTCCTAGATCTGAGCGCTTCCTGGAACCCAGCGCGTCATCAAAACAAAAGCGTTTTCTGCGAGGCGTTCCCATGGTTTCACCACCACATCGTTTGATCGTGAACAAACCATTTCATTATCCAACATTTCAAACATGTGCGATTCACGTGTTCTCGCATCCACTAACAGCTGTCAGCGATTTAAAATCATATCACGCCATATCCTATGGCGAATACACAACAAACTGCTCGACGCTCAGCCAGCGTTCTTTGGATCATAAGTTGTCCTTCACTTGTCTCTCTTAGGCTCAGCTGTCCTACTAATTCAATGGAACTTGAGTAAGTTGCGTCTCAGCATGGCACTTTCTACCTCCGTGGCTTTCATATCTTATCCTTTTTATCTTATCCTTTTTATCCTTGCTGCCCAAAAATTTTCTCAAAACCAGCAAGGCTATTTTCCTTCTTGAGGCATACCATGAAGAATTCTTCAAGCCAGTAATCTGTGGAGTAGCTGGATAGTAATCCAACGTACCTGGCTGGAGTAATTTGTCGATGTTAGTTAAGCGGATTTCAGGCACAGAAACTATTTCTTCTAGCCAAAGACAGAGGATATGCGTAACTACGATTTAAATCTACGGCTATTTTATCACTATTTTTCACGATCTACGATAGCCAAAAAAACTATTATGCACAGTGCTGTAACTGACCAAATCTTTATTTTTCGCACAGTGCTGTAACTGACCAAATCTTTATTTTTCGAAGTGTCAGAACGTAAGCATTTAGCAGTGTTCCGCCAAAAACGTCGAGGCCACATCAGTCCGTGCATGATCATTGATATTTCCCATGGTAAATATGTTGATACCCGCGTTAACGATGGGTAACTCTATGAGTGTCAACACGTTTCCCTAGGTAATCTCAATGATGCATGTGGCCCCAGAACAGAACATTTATAAAATGTCGAGGTTCTATAATTCGAGAACATTTTTGAATTAATTCCAGTAGCGAAAACTCCAGAATAGTACTAATCAGAATTAACGCTGTTTCCGTTAGTAGCCCATCTGCTGCACCGATATCTGGGCTTGGATGGATCATAGAGATTATTCAGAATAAACAAATTGACGCTAGTGTTAGCCATGGGTGAATTTTAGTGGTGTTAACATATTTACCCTGGGTAATCTCAATGTGGGCCCTGTTAACAAGAGCTACTCCATCAGCCAGAATGTGGACTTTTCTCTGAGTCTATCGCTGGGTACGTACTCCCTAATGGTGGTATGAGGTGTCAATTTACCAGACTAGAAAGCATTTCTCCTCCATTTTACGTCTACAGACACCTACCAGCCGCACACGTGGCGTCAGGCCGTTTTGCTTTGGTGGAGCTTGAGAAGAAAGAGCCAACCTTGGTTACAAGGGTGCCCCAGCTCACTCTAGCTTCTTGTTAGTCATCTTGGGTCAAAGTAGACTTGTCCTTTCTGGGAAAGACCGGGGATGGCGGCTTTCTTCACATTGCATTACCTTGGCCTGACGCGCGCTGGTTGTGCGTCCGATAATCTCCGTTTTAAGAAAAGAAAGACAGAAAAGGCTCCTCCTCTACGTAGTTCCGGTGGCTCTTCCTATCTAAAGTACCTTTTTTCCACCCAATGTCTCAAAATTTGAGGCCGAATTGAGTCATTGAAAAGCTGCATATCTGACCAGTTAATGTAAAACTTCATTCTCGAAGTGCAGTTTTTAAATAACTGGATTTTTAGATTTTACTATAGAAAGTTGCCTATTGCCCATATACAGGCACAACCTGCCACTACCAGGAAATTTGTCACGCTCTAGCAGAGCTGGTATGAGGCTTACAGGCAAGGTTTCTACCCCAAAAAGTGGAAAAACCTACACAAAAGGTCCATTTTAAAGCTTATTTTCAATAAACAACATCATTGCCTCCACATTACATTTGAAACTTGTCACAAGCTATCCCATTAACTTGTTACCTAGAGCTATCGTAGTTGACCAAGTATTCAAAGTAACAGGTTCACTCCCAATTATATAGCATTTTCAATGTCAGCCACTTCAAAGCACTGCATTAATTTATCGCTTCATTGCAGTTGATGAGCAATCCACAGATCACGCCACAAATCCAGAGATCACCTTAAATATCACCAAAACGAGGCCAAGAGATCGTTTTCAGCTAGCGTCATGCGGCTGAGGCACATGACTGCCTCCGTAAACAGAGGCATAATTGCGGCCAGAGCCTCAACGAAATTGCGCCAGAAACTTCGAGAAGCTCAAAGAATGAGCAGTTCGCTCACATGTTCGAGCCAAAGCCGGCTCGTTGCCTTGCCATGAGGGGATTGGATTCGAGGAATAGGGGACAATCCGACCCCATTCTCCGAAAATTCAACCATCCGATTCAGGGAGGAAAGTGGATGAAGGCAAGTTTGGAGAAAATAATTAAGATTTTCTTTAATACAGGGTGGCTGTTAAGTATGGATCGCTCAATTTTGTAACCTCCTTCTTCAAAGAAGTAAGATATTGCAATAGCGTATTGACTACCTGTTTCGCACAAGCATTGACCATCACCATGTGAAGGTGCTGCTCAAAGGCGCCTGCTTCGGAATCTGTGCAGGCCCTAAGTCGTGCCTCAAGTAAGACTTCGGTTGACCGCGATGGGTTGACGTCGATTTTGCTCCACTCCCTCTCGAATACTGCCTTGTGGGAGTTCATGCTTTTGTGGCTAGTAGCAGACACCTTGGTCTATACGAAGCTCTAGACAAAGTAGCACAGCGGGTTGAGATCAGGGAGTAGGAGAACCATATATTTTAGCCTCGCCAATCGGAAAAGTAAGGGTCACATAAGGCAGAAGTGGATTTTGTGGCCCGGTGAAGGGCAGACTCTTGCTACGGATAAGCCACTTTGTGCAGCTGTGTCTCTCGATCCGTGGAAAACGCACATATCGTAATATGGCTTTCTGATGAGAACCGGCGTCAATTTTTGGCAATTTTGTCGCGAAAAAACAAGAAGAAGGCCTTCCTTAAGTCAGTTCATCTCAGACCATAGCAGAATACAGAAACAGGGTTCACTCGTTCACCACCAATTTGTTAAATGTACTATGATACAATCACAGTGGTCGGGCTGGCTCCCACAGAATTTACGCTGCGCTAACAGTGAAAAGTTTTTCGTCTGTATAAACGAGGTTGAGGAGGCGGCCACGAAGATTTCTTTTGAAAACTTTTCTGCCTAATACAAATATTCCCTGCTCGCCGAATTTGTCGATTGCTGTTTCGAAACATTCAGTAGATGCGCAGCCTCAGACCAGATTTCGCGATTTTCTGATCAGTGGGTATGGAGATATTTTAGTTGAAAGCTGTGCGATTCAATCTGATAGAATTTTTACATTGACACTTTTATCGATGTTGCCACGTCAAAGTATGTAGTGTGCGAATAGATCAAGGTCTCCCTGGTTTCTAGAGTGGAGCAGTATGGCCTGTCTCTTTTTACTGCCCCACAATATTTCCATTTGCTAGTGCAGAGAAATCAGGGCATTTAGCGAATTTAGTAACATGGAGCGTGCACCCGGTGAGGCTCACCGATGACAGTAGATGACGAAATCTCTTCATAACTTCTGAAGGGATCCTAGCAGGGGAACCAAAATTTCCAAGCTACTTAAGGAAGCCACTACCTATCGTATTATCACAAGAGATAGGTGACAGATGCTTCCCTGTTTCCTTTCCAGCTTTTGAAAAAAGCGATCCATACTTAACAGCCACCCTGTATTGTAGAAAATATTGATATCCCAGAAAAATGGTGAAACAGAATAATGAAACAGAAAAACAAGGTCAACGGATTTCCAGAGAAGCTCAAGATATGTAAAGACGTGCACAATAACAGTTCATCTGCTAATAAATAGAAGATTCGGAAGGTTCAAATTCAGAATCGTCTCAAAACTTTTCTTCCAAAATTCAAATATTCGAAATTTCAGATCATACAGGTCCTTCAAGTTCGAACATTCGAATTTGCGCATTTTGTATGTTTCTTGCTGTCGACACGATCGAATTTTTGAATTATTAAATCTTCCAGTGTTCAGATGAATGTTCGAATTATGTTTAATTTAGTTGAAACCCAGGTTAGGCAGCAGGGTAAAGTTTACCATTCCACTTTCTTTCACTCTACTTTAGTCGAAACCTAGGTTAGGCAGCTGGGTTAACATTCACCATTCGACTTCCTTTTACTATAAAAATACCAGAAAACCGGAAAAAAACTCGAAACTCAAACTTTGGACGAACGCTTCCGTAATTTCTAGCGTAAGAAGTTACCCTGACCTTTACCTCCCCTATTCAACCCATGACAAAAAATACACCACGAGTGACGTAACACCTTCTCCGACTACAGTATCCATCCGGAGCAATCCATATGAATTTTCGAATTGCTCTACATTATGGACAATGAATAATTTGCCCAGCAACGCCAACATTTCATTGTGTGAATTGCTTGGTGTTCAAATAGCAGAACGACATCGAACATTACAATACGTAACGCTGAGAGCACAAATGGGTTGTTACAGAATTACTGGTAAGTCATTACACTATCTGAGCAGAATATCTCCAGTAAATCAACATTTTCCAAGAACTAAATAATGTTTTTTATGGAATTCATGGGACAAAAAAAAAGAGAATTAAGGTAAACATACTTTTCACGAACCCACAGCTGGTCGTCCGAAAACTTCGTCTTAACACGACTTGTGGGTCTTTTATATCTGTCGTGACGAGTTGCCGCATGATTACCCATCGAGGCGGAACCACTTCGAGTAACGCTGGAGCCCATCGCTGCGACCATGCTACCATGCGAGCCAGTTAGTTGGAATGGACTCTGGAAGTATAAATCCGTGAAATTCGCCTAGATTTCCTCGTACTAATGAGCGCCATGAAAATAAAAAGAAAAAGGATCACAGGGGTGCTTTTCTCATGAATCTCACACAAAGATGTTCAGTGGAGACAAATATGGACAATGGACATATTTCCATCTAAAAACTGCAGTATATCACTGAAACCTCTGGGAGTTACCATTCATAGTCTTGGATTAGCTTTAAAAAATTGAAGCAAAGTGAAGAATCTACCGATGAATTTTATAATTTTCGAAACGAGTTTTACCATGTGAAGACTCTAGGAATAGTCTTTATCCACACCACGAATATTCTTCTGACAGCTATGTTCAAAATATCAAACTATGGAAATATTCTGTGGATTCATTGCCACTGCCAAAAATTTGAAAGAAAAACAGGAAAAATGTGTGCTTTCGCTGAGTCTTTAGCTAGTAATCCAATGTATTCTGTTGATTTTGTGTAAAATTTGCCGGAGCATCTACGAATTTCTCTGACTCATGCTGATTCCTCATAGAACTGGGCTCCTCTAAACCCTGTTAGTGACTTCCACTGCCTCAAAACGAGAACATCTAGAGAGCCAGGCATCTACGTATGAAACGAGTCATCCAGGAACAGGATAAAGGAATAGTGACGAGTTGTATACGAGACACGGTTGTTTTCGATACCGACGTCACAATGCTTAATCACGTGCATTCTCAAAGCAAAATATCTTCGCCTTGATGTGCGAAATATGCGGAAGCCTGTGCGAATGGACAGACGTTACTGCATTGCATTCGAGCTAAATTCAAACTTTGATAGTTTGATCAACTTTACTCCAGTCCACAACACTTTAAAATTAGGCTTTGTTCCTATGATGTATCATTTTTGTTATTTCCCGTAGTTTTTATAAGGACGTCCACTACCTCACGCTCTATTGCGAGCGACCTTTCACAGCTCAAAGGCAGAGCCTCACCTCATTTTCGATTGTGAGGTGTTAACACTTTCCGGACAACGTGATACTCATGGGCGGGTGCGGGCACTTAGTTACCCGAGGTATCTGTCACAACGAGCAGAGACAGTTACTATCGGCACTAGGAGGTCTCGGTAAACGACGAAAATATACAACATTTTACAAAAAGCTATTACAAACGATTGTATCTTGAAGAAATGCTTAAATCAGCTTTACTGAAGTCATTGAGGCGTCTTCCTTTTTTAAAGAGTATTTCCCTTACTCGTGGGTATATCTGAAGATAAACCACTCCAAACTTGATCTCCTTCCTGACCTTCCGTTGGTTTTTGATTTCACCAATTTCTATTTAATATGAAGAGCTCAAAGTTTTCTGAGAATCCGGAAACAGTTCTGATACGCTGCGGCTGCACCTAACATAACGGGTAACTAAGTGCCGCCTCCCCTCATGGGCACATGGTGTTCCACCACATTCTATCCCCGCATGACCACGTGATACACATGGTGCATCACACGAAATATACTCCATGTTCAAAAACCGTCTTTAATGGGAAAGTGGTGGATATGATGCACTGTAAAAACGTGTCCTTTGGTCACCCGCACTCGTCATACAAAGACGTGCTTGGTCCGGAATTTTTTGACAGATTGTGGACCTGATCGACATGCTGATTTCAGTGAAATACGTGAAATGTTCCAAAATCGGTTCGTTCCAGAAGTTAAACTTTTCTATGGAGACCCAACCGATTGCGACTTGTGCCAGTAGTACGGGCTTGGTGGCTACAGTAGGTGTTGGCATGTCGAAAATCACACATACCATAAGTACTGTTGGTGTGGCCATCTCCCATCTTTGTCGAGAGCTTCAAAACTCTCGAGAGAACCCTTCATAATACAGGATTCCCGATGTTGTTGATGCACTCTGGTATACTATGCTTAACAGCTTACTCTGAAGATCGTCAACTTTGAGGCTAAGAAAAGCTGGCACTTGCGAATAAGCCAGCTTGGTGGATGCTCTTAGGTACAACCTTATCCGGAAAATACACAGACTTTCCGTATCAGCTCTCTTTTACATTTTCGAATTCAGATTCCCATGCCAAATCATTTCAATGGCGTTAAGCCACTGTTACTGCTCATATACCAGACCGAGGAAGCCGTTTCACTACTCGTCCACAAGCAACGTCATCGAATAGGAGCCATTTGGGAGCCAGCACGCCCACGACTTCTCAAAGAAGATGAATAATGGCTGACGAACTACTTCCTACGCATACATATATCATCTACTAGAGAGGAACAGTCAAAAGATAATTATAGACTATTCCAGGGCATGAACATGAACGAAACGCCGGAAACCTTTAAAGGGTAAATGAAGCGGTTCAAAAAAGGAATTCCTACAAGATCCCTCGTTTTGCCAGACTGCTCCGAATCTCACCCTGCTCCAAGCCTAATAATTAATTAAACGTATTTGCTTCCAAAAAAAAGTAAGATTTGTGCCAATGTCCAGAATTTTTTAAAGAAAATCTACAGCTATCAACCCAGCAAGTGCAGTGACCTATCTGCTCTTCTCTTTTCACGAGTCACGTGGTCAGGAAATCATTTAGTGAACCGATTTCACGCTAATTGCAGACCAAATCAGTACCGCACCTTCGGTCGCCGTAACCTCAAATCAACGCAATAATCGGTCACGTGCGCGTCTACATATTCATTAGAAGACACACAAACTGACACACCCTAACTAACGTTAATTCGTGAACAAATACTTATGAAAATTGAGGTTGAGGAAATAATGCGAATTAGGAGACCGGAAGGTCGGAAGATCACCAGAAAAACAACAATATGGAAGTGTAACGAAGTATAGTTTGTAGTTGTTAGGGTTACGAAGGGATGAAGCAATGGTTTCTGTTGCTTCTGAGTTATAGAAAGCCAGAGCTTTGCCGGCATAGCAGAGTTCAAGACAGAAGAACAGAAGAAAACAGAGAAGCAGGGCCTATACTAGATGCGATGTGCTGCAATTGCCCCTCTTCCAGATAAGGGATCGTATAGGCATTATTCAAAAAAGCGCTACAAAAAGCCCTATCTGCCGCCCACATTCCACTCTATGATGCAATATCACACGCACACGTTCGTATTGCGAGATGAAATGCAATGTCTAGGAAACAAGGAAATATACTTGTGTATAGATAGGACATTATCCAAAACCTGAAGGGTTTTTTCAGGACATTGCGGTGGTCAAGACCACCAAACAACGTGCTGGACCAAAGACGTGAATGAGGATATAAATGGAACACAAAGAAGTTGCAGGTAATCAGAGCACCATGATGCACATGGTCTGCACTTACGGGCAAATATAGTGTGTTTCACCGGGAAACATAGTAGTGAAGATATTAGAGAAAGAGAAAACGCGAGAAATAGTGCTGTATTCGGAGAGGGAGGCGAGAAATGTAGAGCACAAGCACAAGTGCGCAAGTCGTCTCGTCGTTTTTGAGACGGGCTACAATGACCCCTGAAATCCCACATGCTTCTTACTACAATATTCGAGAGTAGATCAAAACTACCAGATCTAACCCAAGCCTCACTCGAGCAAATACGTGCGCCTGCCTAAGAAAATAACCAAAGGAAACATTCGTAAAGGAGATAATAAAGAAATATCAGGTTTCGGCAATGCGTATGGTTTCAAAATGCCTGAAATTCCAGTTAAGGATCGATTTAAAACCTTGGAATATGTAGACCAGGGTTGTGCTTTAGAAGAAATTCAAATTTAGCTACATTAGGTCACAATCGGCCGTTATGCGTTAATGCGTTCATTTGCTGTGTTAATAACAGGCCTGATGTAGATGCAGGTCTCTGCTAGCAGAATGGCTTCAAAAATGAAAAAAAAGATGAAGAAAACAAAATATTCAACCTAGAACAGAAAGAGAGGAAAATCTACAAGTAGAAATCCTGAGAAAGGGAAAGAAAGAAGCACAGGACCACCACAATAACCAAGGCAATCACCTTACCTACTAGAAAACCACATGTGCACATCATCAAAATCTATATTTATTACAATCATTTGAAAGAAAGCAACTATTAAACAATACGCTGTGGAATATAAACAATTATTATGAAAGAAATCCACGACGAGTCATCAAAGCAAGGCATAAGCGTACCCCAAGCACACTAATATGTAATATGAAACGCTAATTTGGACATTGTCTTCAACATGACAAACAAGGAAAATACTGCAAATATTGTCAATAAAACAGGGGTAGGGCCTATTTGGTGTATTTATAATAAATATATATCACAATCTGCTGTACACATAACGTATTTCAGCTCAAATCACAATTTCCTCCAGTATTATGGATCTTATGACACCTTCACGTAACTGAGGTTTCCTCAGTGCAAGGTCTAATCAAGGCTAAAGAGCCTTCTTGCTATCTCAGGCAAATGAATGTGAAAATTTCTTGTGGCATAGTGAAAAGCCATCACAGACAGAGAATGTCCTTAAAACAGACAACAGTAAAAAGTAATCACAAGTAAAACGGTCAGAGATGACCTTGAGAAGTTTTCTTTTCTTTCAGTTACAAGTGTTTCTTCAGAGGCTGCTATAACAAACAGCTTACAAACTGACTATAAAACTTTTCTCGGTATTAAACGATATGTTTCAGACCAAATATTGATGAAAGCCAATCGGACGAATAATTCTACGAAAACTTTTCACATCATGCATTTGGGAGCAAATCACAGAAACTACCGTAAAACACTCTAAAACAGCGAGCAAACACAAATCTTAAATAATTCAAAGATGAGAACTAAACAAAGATACTAGCCTACATCTACAGAGCCTCACTCTTTCCCTTGGTGGCCTCGTGCAGATCCTCAATGAGACCAATCCTGGCGCTTCTAGCCTCTTCCTTAGCGATGGTGCGGTAATCAGCATGCATATCCCTGAGGCTGATTCTCTGCTCACGTTCTCTCCATTTCCGCTTGTTGTACTTTGGATTGACCATTCTAAAAGAACAATAGAAGCATCCGCGAAAATATGGAAGGATTCAACGGATTCGCCTGAAAATTAAAAAAAAAACGGAATATATCCCAATCCTATTGTTATACCTCAAGTTGATTACACCCCATCCCAAAACCAACTTTTACCTTACCCATCGGTTCTGATGCTTTCGAATTGCGGAAAACCATGGCGAAAAACAAAGGTATAATGCCTTCAACCACCGAAATTAGTACCATTCTTGAAGGGAAACCACAACAATTCATCAAAAAACTCTTTTTCGACATCCACATTCCAAGCATAGACCAGACAGTCGCATCACATAAAGGCGTTTCGAACAGTACTGCTGTGATGCAAACCGGATTTTCTCGATGGAAGCTGTAGAATAATCTGGAGATATATTCATCAAATTGAACAACGGCTCGAGAAAAACGAATAAATTGTTCGAAAATTCCGTGTCTAATCGAGAACAGCTAAACGGACTCTCTCGAAGAAGAAAAACAAAATGGCACCTAATCAGGATTACTCAATCCTCTAAACAGTGAACGGTCATTTTATCCGTCTCTTGAACTGAGGGTATGAGAAAGTGGGGGAATGAGTCGACGAATGAGAAAATTTCATCAAAAAATGTAAACGGGTGGTCTAATTAGAGCAGAATCCAAGTAAGACACCTCACCAAAAAGTCCAATTACGGCTTAGACTAAATTAAACCAAACTTTGACGCTGAAACTTCTTCCCACCTGCCTGCATGTCCACGATGACCATAACACACACTACAAAAGCTAAACCTCCTGGTTGGTTCACAGTCCTGTGGATGAGGTTAAACATATAACCCGATATCCCAAAACGAAAAAAGGACAGCAGAAAAGGGGTATTTCTAGCCCTAATTTATTTTTCTCCCTGGGAATCTAAAGATAAAGACAACAAATAATGCTGAAAATGCAGAAATAAATTTCAGAATCAATACAGCTCAGCTAGGATTCCTGCTATTTTCCCAAATGACCTACACGAACTTACTATTTCTATGTGGAGTACTGGTTTCAACCTGGTCTAAACACTTTTTGCTTCTGGGACATGAACTTTGAATTTTATCACCACCACTTCTCATCCGACCTACCAATAGTCAGTCTGGGGGAAACGCGGAAGCACCGAAAATCGAACCTTACCAAACTTGAAAACCTCCTAACCAATAATCAAAAGCTCATCACGACAAAACAGGTATCACAACAGCAAACTATTGCGATAGTGCCTCTGCATAGAGAAATACTCACTTCAGCGTCTCCTCAAACTCTTGGCGACTCAGCTCATCCATATCCATACCACTGTCATCAATGAAGTCATCCATCTCGCTATCGTAATCGTCATCATCTTCATCCTCTTCATAGTCATCATAATTATATGCTCTATTGTAATTCTGATGCCGATAACGGTCTCTTTCTCGCTCACGTCTAATTCTTTCTCGTTCTCGTTCGCGACGACGTTCCATTTCGCGATCTCGTTCTCGATCGCGGTCTCTGTAGTCGCGGTGGCTGCTGAAAAAATAAAGACAAAATGAAACAGAAAGCAACTGAAACAGAAAAAAAAACTAATGAAGCACAATGAGTTTAACCAAAACTGATTAAATTTATAAGGATGCTCACTGCTCTGGTCGTCCGCGATCGCGATCCTTGTAACGGTCCGAGTAACCTCTGTCTCGATCTCTGTCTCGCTCTCTGTCCCTATCCATAGGCCGAGCAGGCTTCATCCTATCACGGTCACGATCACGATCACGATCCCGTTCTCTTTCCACATCCATTGGTTTCCGCCTATCCAGCTCCTTTGCAGAGGAATGCGAACCAATAGACATTTTTGAAGAACTTGGTCGATCTTGTCGGTCTGCAAAAATTAAAATTGAACATTTAAAACCGTGTAGGACAGGGAGCAAAAGTTCTCAGCGTAAAATCCTACCCGGTGCGGAGGTCGAAAGAGCCCCTCCTGCTTGTTTAGCCATTTCCATGGCTTGTTTGTATCGAATATCTCCAGGAAGATATCTGGAAAACGTATGAATGGAAAGTCCGGAGTCAGATCTGGTATACATTTTGGGTAAACATAATTCATTTCAAAACAAGGGCCAATATTTTCCGAGCGATTTCAAATTTGAACGAAAGTAGTAAAATTAATGGAACTACCTTTTGCCCGGGATGGCTGGAGGGATGGCCGGAGGTGGCGTCGGTCCTTTTTTGAAACGTCCTTTCGAACTGAAATTGCAGAACATAGATGTCTTTTAAGAAACGAAGCTGAACGATCTCGAGAACAAAAAATAATAAAAGTAGCAGACCTATTGTGCCCATCAATACGACTTTGTTTTTTCAAAAAAAAAGAAGGAAAATGCAAGAAATTAAGAGAAAAGGAAACCCACTCTTTGTTGTCCTTTTTCTTCTCTTCCTTCTTCTCATTTTGCACAGGTTTCTGTGGCGGTTTCGAAGATGATGATGGCGGTGGTCTCGATGGAGGAACGCTAGATGATTGAGGCCGATGTTCCGGCTTTTTGACTGAACTCGATGATGGTGCTGGTTTCGAGCTTGACGACGGACGAGAATATCTAGAAGTAGAACTGAAAGCCTCCTACCAGTTTTTATAAGAAATGTCGTTAACTACTATGTGAAACATACCCATTCTGACTTTTATTTTTCTCTAAAGCGCGCATGTATTCCTCCTTGTCACGCTCAGATTTCGATTTCGGTGCACTTGATGAGTCTGGAGGTCGAGAGCTGCTAGAAAAAAATCAGCTTGGAGCTGTGAGATCCAGAAAAATATCCCCAAAATAAAACAAAACGAGAATAGTATAGAAATATTCAACGCTGATAACACTGCTCAAATGAAACACGAAAGGTGGCTTCAAAGCCTTGAAGAGCCGCCGCCAGCGTGGACATTTAGGACAGTAGAAATTAAGACACTCCACTTTAGGCCGCAGATTCAGGAAAAAAAACTCGACGTCTCAAGGTAATTATGAATCAGAACCTTGTTACAGGGGACGTCAACCACAATTGCACCCTGCGCGGTGGACGCAGCGCCACTTCACTTGTCAACACACGTTGGTATGTGTTAACCCAAACGTTGACCCTATATCGATTAGCAAGTATCATCGTGAGTTAACGAGGGATAAGAAGGTGCTCCCATCGCAATGGGTGCAATTGAGATTGAATCTCTCTGTACCATGTCAGATTATGAGCGAAGTAAAGTGTTCAGCTATGTAACAATACGTTCAAATTCTTGGCGCACTAAAAGCACCAAAAAAAAAACTAGCTCAGATCCAGTGTGGAGCAAGGATGCAGAGTTTTACAGCGCGCGAATGACTCCTAACTTATAAAAAAAACGTTGCAGTAGCAAATCAACCTGCAGAAGCACTGATTTCTCAGATACCACTAAAAGAACTTCTCTGTCCTGATACTCAGCAGTAAACCAGCTGCAAAGCGCAGATGAAGTGTTTGCAGCTCTTTACCGTTTCATCACAAGCAGTTAATTAAACATAACTATTCGAAAGCAAGCGTAAAACAATACATAACACAACAAAAAAAAAACTCTCCTCACCTCTGACCACTCGAGGGCTTCTTCGGAGGAGCGCGATCAATGTCAAGATTAACCTTCTTACCCTGACTGATGTCCTGTGCAGCCTTCATGAGTGTGCTAAAATCATTACCATTTAACACAAAAAACCCTACCTATTCAAGATTTTCAAATAGACCAACTAACTTGAAGTCCACCGGTGGAGCTGGTTTAGGCCTCTTCACTTCAGGTGCTGGCTGCGGTTTTGGTTTGGGTGTTTCACGAGGTGGAGAAAAGTTGTCACGGCTATAAAACGTCAAGTTGAGAAAATCTATATTCATTGGCATTCAACAATGAAATACATATTCATTAGTATTAACTAATGACCATATTCGTGGAGAATTAGCGCATTTCGTCTTTGTGTACCAGAGACATAATGTGTACACCGACCAGACAAGGATGAATACACATACACAGCTGTGTTTCCTAGGGTATGGTTTTTTTTTTCTTCCAGAAACTCACTTTATTCATGGGTTGTTTTGGGGGGTGTTCACCTTGCAAATTTTTAAGGAAATAGTAGGCATGTTGTATTACACAGAACTTCCCCAGAGAAAGTAAAGTTCGTTGAGAAATGAAATTATATACTCTTATAGCACGAGTTAAAATAATCATTGTGCTGTGTACAAACTCCTTTTACAATTCTGTCTTTTTGAAATAGCGAAGTAATCTCACAAGGGAAGGATACTAGGTTAGTATGGCCTTTCGTAGAGAGGTGCATATTGCCTGACGCAGCTCGCAACGCTGATTTCAAATCTGTCTTCACCTGCTCCTAAATTAGTTTCTGTGAGGAGTTATGCCCGTTTTTCCATGTCAGGAATGCTCACGTAGAGCGCACAAGGTTGTTGTGCCAGGTGAGTCTTGGCACAATGCTACGTTTCGCGATCTTCAGGACCAACTGATGAAGTCGCCATGTTGATCCTGAAGAGTGCGAAACTCACCATTGCGCATCGACTCACCTGGTATCTCGGCCTTGTTCTCCCTACGTGAGCGTTCCTGATATAGAAAAACGGGTATAGCTCGTCACGGAAACAATTTTAGAAAAAAAAAGATTTAAAATCAGCGTCGCGAGCTGCGTTAGGGATGACCTCGCTACGAAAGGCCATACTGACTTAGTATCCTTCCCTTGTTAGGTAATTTAGAATTTAAGACATCTCAACCAGAACATTAAGCGAAAATCGCATACTTAGCCTGATGGCGACTAGACAACCCCATAAGGCTGTTGGCTTTACTTGTGGCGATGCGATGCGGCTCCTTATTATCCAACGCACCCGAAGTCCTCATCTGAAAAGAAAAAGCGAGCCAGTTCCATTCTGAGACAACTATTACAAATACCTGAAAGGCCAAAATTTATGTGTAATAAAGTTTTACCACATCTGAAAAACCGACTTTTTCATCGATTTTTCTCTTCTGTGCGATGGCCTTGTATACCCCATTCCTGTACTGAGAGGCGAGCTTGTCATGTTCCTCCTGAAGCAAAGTGAATAAGACAACTATTCCAGTGGCATCTAAGCAAAGACACAAATTACTTCTTCGCGCCATTGTTGCTTCTGAAGGCGCTCGACGTGTTCGTGATCGTGTCCGTATCTTATTTGAAGATCAATGGCGCTCATTCCAAAGTTCTTAGCTATTCTCTTTGTGGCCTAAACGTACAAGAAGTTGTTTTTACAACTAGTACAATAATATGGGACTGAATCACATTTAATTATCCCAATGATATCATCATAGAAAATTCTATATAAACATATCACTGGAGCGGCCTATAAAGGACACAAAAACACATGAAATATGATCCGTCAATAAATAATGACAAGATGCTGAGAGTCGGCATCCCAGCGACATTTAAAAACAGCCCGTCCTTCAAAAAACAAAAACGTGGCACAATTAGTCACTAACACCACAATAAAACGTAAGACGTACCTTTCCACCATGTGCCTGAAGACGAAGCTGTATAAGCTTGTCCTTTTCGGCTTGCTTCTTCTTCAACAGTTGCCGTTCTTCCTCAGCTTTCTTAGCCATATATGCCATGATCTTCGCTTTATCCTCTTCAGATTTCTCCTTACTTTTCTTTGGGATTGTGTACTGGAATATTTTCATTTCTTTTCGGCGCATGACTGAGATATCAGCTCTGAATTCAAGAAAAGTCAGAAATAGCACAGCCGTACATTTCAATTAATGTCTGAAAGCCTGGAAACGATTTAAAGAGAAATTCATTTGTCGAGGCTAGACGACACAACGTTCAAACAATGCGCCGGCTGCATTCGAGCTCTCGCTCTCTACTTAGGGCTAGCCGCAACGCGGCGGATTGTTGCGGCGCGTGCATCCCAACAGCTGGTATTCTCTGCACTGGTAAATTTGAACTAGATGTGTGCGTTCAATGCGCGTGCGTCTACATGATGAAATATAGGGCTAGTCGAATCGTTGACGCAGCTCAGACGCAGACGTTTACGGTCTCGCGGTGTTCTTTTCGTTGAGGATGTAAATATAAGGATGTAAATCTTCCGCATGTGGATGCGTGCGTCAGACTATCATTAACTGCCCTTATTCTGCACAGAAAGCTGTAGGTATACTACTCGAGGAGTATAGGACATAGCACGGCCATCGCCGCGGCGACTTCTTTTTAATACGTATCGACTGTGGATGCTCAGTCGCGGATATCAGATCGCCAACAATCGATGCGTATTACAGATGAAGTCGCCTAGGCGACAGCAATGCTAGGTGCTATACTCCTCGAGGAGTATACCGGTAGCCGAAGACGCTTTACATGACTAAATAAAGTGCGATCGACAAGGATCAGCTGAAGAAAAGGAGGATAGGCCCAAAAACATGGAAAGAATCAAAATCTTCAACCTTTTTCTCTTCCGGGACGGGCTTCGGTGGCATCGCTGCCTTCTTCCGCTTCATCATTTCCATCTTCATCCGCTTCTCAGCCTCGATCCGCTTCAGCTCGGCCCGCCGTTCACTGTCCACCTCAGTCTTCAGATCATCGAGCTTCTTCGAATTACTTTTGGTGTTTTTGTTGGCCGTATCCAACAACGACATGAAGTCCATTATTGAATACGGCTGCTGGACTCTCTTGGAGCTTTCTGCAATGTTAAATAGCAGTATAAAAATGGCAACGACAATATCATACGTCCCTAAGTCGACAAGAATTACCGAAACGAGTGCTTCACAAGAATTTTGACTAATAAAAAGAAGGAAAACAAAGGAAAACCAGACAAGGATGAGGAAACGGCCAAACTCAACGAGGAAACCCATGCCACCCACTGGGAGCGTTTCCTATGTGAAATACTCGCCCTCAGACAGATAGATAAAGCCCTACAGCGATCAATCGACAGTCATTCGCAACAAAAACGAAGCTGAGCAATGAATCGATCCGGCCATGTTGACTGGATCGGGAAACTCGTCCGGCGCGAACAGGAATCATCGCGTGCGAAAATGTCGCGCGCACGTTCACGTGCTGCTGGCCATGGAGCGCATTGAGGCAATGGAATGGTGCACGTCCACCATATCACTTCTTCCATTGAAATTTCCTGATGAATTTTGAAGTGTAAACACCTACGAGGTATTAAACTACTCCTTCTTAGTAGCATAAACAAGTGAGGATAGTAGCCGTAAGGTATTATTCTTTGTGTGCAACTGCACTCACATTGCCAGAGGTGTTCTTCAGGCTTACCACGGACTAATATCGTATTTGTATAGTGCGTCCCACCAAGTACAAGAGTCCTGGAGAAATAAGAGAAAAAAAAGAAATTGTGTGACTGCGACTCGAAGAATCTGCCATAATCCAGAAACGTTAGCGCAACAGTAGCAAAGCGTGTCACTACGACGCGTCATGATGACAACTCTGAATTGCCCTGTGTTTAGCGCGGAGGATGTCCGAGTCGCGGATTTATGCACAACTACTTTTATGCATTTTATGCACAACTTTATGCACATTTATGCACAACTACTTTTATGCATTTTATGCACAACTACGCGACGTCGCAGCCTGTTTATACTTTTTTCTTGAAAAACGACGTGATGGGCCGGATTCGCGTCGCGCCTGCTAGCAGACGCGACGCGATGA
The DNA here is from genome assembly GCA_000688135.1 of Ancylostoma ceylanicum. Classification (NCBI taxonomy): domain Eukaryota; kingdom Metazoa; phylum Nematoda; class Chromadorea; order Rhabditida; family Ancylostomatidae; genus Ancylostoma; species Ancylostoma ceylanicum. Next base: position 3,057,294 of record JARK01001340.1, on the reverse strand, counting down.
TTTCGCCGATGTCAGAGCTCGGGATGGGATGTTCCTTGTTTGATTTTCTTTCTGCTTTGGCCTAAAACTTTTGGGACTTGACGGCTTATCATAAGAACGCATACACGTTGACGCTCACGCCAAATCGAACTAAGTGTGTGATTCTGCGTGTACGCAATCTTGCGAATTTTGGCATACACAACCGCGTGACGCGACGGGTTCGCTACACGTCGCGTCGCGCGTGTTGTAGCCGTCGCTGCGACGCCATCGCCTCGCGAAAAAGTATAAACACTACTTACAGGACGCACTGTAGCAGACTTCAGTGGTACAGGTCGAACTCGTTGCGTCACACAAAATAATCGGTAAAAAACTATGGCTATTCCAACAGGTCGTGCGCATGCGGCGCGTGCGGGCGGGTCCACTGTGCTGAAATCTTCTGCAGAAGCATTGGATTCAAGAAACAAATAGTTAGGGTTTATTTCAACGATATCATTGATGATTTTGAGGGCAATAATTAGGCTTCGATTTTGTCTTCTCATTGGGAACGTGGGTTCTGTTACCTCTGCCAGTTTTGGAACACACTATACACACTGTAGCCGAACCTGCTAAAGCCACTTAGAGTTTCCATGTGACGTTGTTTTGCGAATTCTTCGAGATGAACGTATTTCTAGCCCTACTGTTGTTGCGCATACAGTAAACTCCAGAGGTCGAGTTCCGTACCCACGTGGAACTCACAATTGGCCATGTTCCTTTTTTCAGAAACGATCGATAGTACATAAGTCCACTCTCCATCTGCGAAAAATATTCGAGAGCCACTCACAGATATCACTATTGAGCATGATGTTTTTATCACCAGCCAATAGACCAAGAAGCGAAGAAAATTTCCCATCATATCATATTTTTAGCATGCTGGTAAAGCTTGTGCTAATGAAGCAGACCCGAATCTTTCAGAGCTAAAAATCCATATTTTTGAAGAATTCTCACAATCACTATTTACCAGTGGCGAACACAGGGGGTTGCTGAAATTTCAAAGTTATGTTAGTTAGTTACCTTATGAAGTAAGTAAAAATTTTGTGGATATTATTCAGTTCATTTCCAACTGTATATTTTTTTATTAACACTTTCAAACAATTATTACCAGCTATGGCATGGCTCTAAGCAGGGTTTAAAACATTGCGCACACAATACAACGCTTCTTGACACTGTGCTGGCCTAGCTATTGTATTAGGTTGTTGCAAAATCGATGTCGGATTTTCAGACCACGATCTTTGGAGTAATGTTTTGGAATGTGAAGTGGTGCTTCCACCATATATTTTGTACTTGTTCCAATGCCCATTTCTTCCCCCTTGTGCCTATCCATTTTTAATCAGATCTACTGGCTTTTGTTGTGGTTTTCGGACTTGAATCAAAATGTACTCGTCCGCTGAAATTCGTCCCAAACTGTTTCGTGGACTCGAACTCCATAGCAAGAGGGTGGCTTGGACATGAAATGTTACCAACCTATGCAGAAGGGAATGTTCAACAAAGTGGTAGCCCAGTGTTGGCCCAAGTCACTTGGTTTTGGAGACACGTGCCTCAGAGTTATGGACTAAAATTCGTTGACGTCAACGCCGTTTTGAAAGCACTGTTGCAAGCTATCACCAGGATACCTGTTCAACATCTCGAAGGTGGCCTTGAGGTTTATTATTCCATTATTTCTGGGGCCATCGGAGAAACGAGCATGATGGAAAAACTGAACAAGTGGATCCAGTTCGATTATCCTCCAGTATTTCACAGTGGCTCAAGACCACACTTTTCACTCAAGACGCTCTGAAAGTAGATGCAGGCTGAGATCAAGACTCTTTCGTATATGCCTGACTCAGCGGTCTGTTCCCCTACCGGTGACCACAAATTCAAACTGTAGGACCCATCCCTGAGAGGAAGAATAAGCCACAAAAATACGTTAGCTCAAAACGATCTCGCCGCTTTTCCTGGGTCCGGAGAGCTTGGCTTTAGGCCTAGTGGAACGTAAATTCAGCGGAAAAATGGCAAATATGTGCTGATTCAAACGAGTACTAAAGCGGCAGAAAAGGTTCAGTTTTTGCCGAGTTACGACAATTTAAAGTCCAACTCTTAAAATCCGACATCGATTTTGCAACAACCTAATATATTTAAGGAAATGTTCTTGCTCTCTGTGCTACTTCCCGGTCGACTAGCTTATTAGTTTAAAATTAACTGATCGACGGCAAGAAAAGATTGGTATTTATAAGCGCATGGCTCGAGCTAAAAAATAAAAACATTAGGTTGAGCTGTATATCAATTCGACAATATTTTAGGAAAAGGAACTTGCAACCAGAGCCAAAACATCAGAGGCTGATTTTCGTTCCCCAAGTCACCTATTCAAACTATAATATTTTCGTTCTGGTTCATAATCGGCCGTTTCTGGTTATGTTCAGGGCAATTTATAGCAGATGACATTTATTTAACACACCGTCGTGTTCAGCGCGTCCAGTTATGTACTGGACGGGGGGTTCTTAATTCTATGGTTAATTAATGGCTGGTTCTCGTGTGCACACACACACACACACACACACACACACACACACACACACACACACACACACACACACACACACACACACACACACACACACA
>JARK01001340.1:2985038-3051954 GCA_000688135.1 Ancylostoma ceylanicum | reverse complement strand
CACACACACACACACACACACACACACACACACACACACACACACACATGAACTGCCAATTAAGAAATAGTAGGATATTTTCGTTCTGGTTCATAATCGGCCGTTTCTGGTTATGTTCAGGGCAATTTATAGCAGATGCGACAATCAGGCGCACACATCCATTTGCAAAAGATTTTCCATGAAGACAGGTCAGCGCGGCCTCAATGAGAAGAAAGCGCGGCCATCGCGAAGCCGTAAACGCGTGCGACTGAGCTGCCACTGCGATGCCACTAGTCCCTATTCTTCATCATATAGACGCACGCGTGTCAGTCGCACACGTCCAGTATAAATTGCCCTTTTGGTTCTTAATTTCTGCATTTACTGACATTTCCTCATCAATTTCTAATAAATTCGCCTTCAAGCCAAATCAACTAGCTAAGAGGGCAGAGTAGCTAGCTAAGAGGCTAGACCCAAAGTGTAGCAGTGGGGGGATGGAGGGGGGCGGGGAGTGCGCCCCGCAACGGCTCCCCAGTGATACGAGGACAATGGAGGTGCGCAGTAGTGGATAGCGCGGGTCGCAACGGCTCCCCACACATGCAACGTGGGTGGAGGTGCATAGTAGTGGGGGAAGGAGTGCGCTCCGCAACGGCTTCACAGTGATACGAGGACAATGGAGGTGCGCAGTAGTGGATAGCGCGGGTCGCAACGGCTCCCCACACATGCAACCTGGGTGGAGGTGCATAGTAGTGGGGGAAGGAGTGCGCTCCGCAACGACTTCACAGTGATACGAGGACAATGGAGGTGCGCAGTAGTGGATAGCGCGGGTCGCAACGGCTCCCCACACATGCAACGTGAGTGGAGGTGAGCAGTAGTGGTTGCGGCCAGCCAATAGCTCCACAGCCACACCACGACGACTCGAAGCATGCATGATCTGACGGTTTTGATGGCGTGTATGTATATTAGAAATCTTCGCAAAAAACCAGTCAACATAGTGGTCTTACTGACATGTGCCTCCTCAACGTCATGACAGTAAAAGCTGAAGGCACAGTTTCCGCTACCGAAGGCGATGTCCTTAGCGTCGTGCATGTAGGATGGGAATCGACCCGAACTCGACGTTTTTTCGGGTGACGTCGGTGGCGCCGGCGTCAAAGAGCACGGTGTTGTTTGTCACCATGCGCGAAAGTGGAATGTGGCATGTCTTGTATTCTTGCAATAGAAAAAATGTGCTGCACAAACCACCACAGCGTCGTGTCATCTGCGACGACGCTCACGAAGCATATCTCGGTGATGGTTACCTCACTGTTTCGAACTGAATTTTCCTCCATTTACTTAATTTCATTTTAACCTAGGGATTGTTTATAATGCACCTTACTGACGTAGCAGGTACCGTCTCAGCAAAAAAATTACGAATAGTTTTCAGTTGCACTTCAATAATACAGGCTGTATCTGAGCCTGAAATTTCTTATAATTATGTTCCTGACATCTAGGCTATCGCAGAAAAAAAACCTGACACACATTCATACCACCGCTCCCTTTTATACAACAATATACAACATTAAGACATAGAGAATGATTATTTCGGTCAGTGTTCCAGTGAGGCAGTCTTTGATAAGGCGAGATCACTCTTTACTTCAGAGCGCGCTTATACCGCATGTATTCCTGAAACAAGAAAATATAAGTTCCATTAATTAGATATTATCGGTGAAAATTCCACTCACATCGTATGAGATCATCACTTTACTGGATTGGAAACGAGTAACTTGTAGGGATAGTCGAAAGCCTTCATCAATACGTCCTCTATAGCCGCCTTTTTCAATGAGGTTATTGATCGTTTCCAAATGGTCCCAACCTTAATCCAGAACAGGCATTCGTGAGCAACCTATACAAGCGGGAAAAAAGTGAATTACCCTGTTCATAGGCTACTTCCGGTAGGTAGACGGCATCTCTTCGTATACTGCCGTCCATGAAGTGAATGCGAATTCCATGCATGCCAATTGTCCAGTCCATATAGTCATGAGCAGATTCGAATTTGATTAGTAGTGACACCTAAATTATGAATTTAAAATGAATAAAAAAAGTAAAAACGCAAAATTCGAGGATGGCTAAACACTCACACCGCAGTGCAAATGAGGTATCTCTTCTTTTCTTACTGGGTCGAAACGCGAATCGTGAAATGCACTAGTAATAGCATAGTCTCGTAGACCCGTATGTAAACTGCAAGTAAAACCAATGAGATAAACTATGCATACTTCTAATCCACGCAATCCAATGATGAACGACTAGCTGGAGTAGTATTTTAATCCAACAAAAAGCCAAATTTTTGAGCCGTTTAGCGCGTTTCAAATACACCAGCTCAATTATCCAGCATATATCTTTGGATCTAACGCTGGAACATTTTTAAACACATCCTCTGATGTGTCAAAGACATATATTTGAAACAAAAGTAAGCATACATTGAGAAAAACCCTCTAGGAACATGTGCTGTGCTCCACCAAAGGAAAAAAAGAGGGCGTGGCTTGGAAAGGGCGGGCGAGACCGAGCCAAGCGATTGGCCGATGGTGTAAATTGACCAATAGTGAAGCTTGGGCAGGCCGCCTTTTTCAGGTACAACGCTCCACACCCAAAAATAGAAAAGAAAACATAGAAGGAAGCTTGCCGCCCATAATGAGCATGATCCAAACAAGGAAAAGAAAATGTAACTCACTGCAGCTGTGAAAAAGTCCCTATACATCCTCGAAGTCGACGATGGCTTCCTTTTTTCCACGTCACAAAGAGGGGGCTGGAAAATCGCCAGGTTTACGCTCAAGTTAAGCAGGAAGTAAGTGTCCCAAAAACTTCTCAAAGAATATCCAGAAGAAAATGTGGGTTCTGTGCAAAAAAAACAGCAGTAATTGACATGTTTTCATAAAAAAAAAGAAACTTATCAGAAAGGACAAGATATTGCATTAAAACATACCGAAAATATATGGCAGTCTTCTTTCACCCCTTCCCCCCCCCCCTTCTGTGACTGGCATCATTCCCCCGCAGCAGCAGTAATTGACTTGTTTGCAGACGTACATTGATCACAACTTGGCAGTGCGATGTTCCCAGCGGTTAGGTGGATCGATTTCCTCTCCTCTACATGTACTACGATATAGTGGCCACTCAAGCTACGTATTTACCCTGAGCTTGAGATTTTATCGCCATTCTGAATTTTTAGACTTCTTAAGAAGAACCTTCTAGACTGGAACGTCAGCAGCTGCCCCAACTGTTTCAAACGGCAGGAGAATGGCAATAATTCACAGAGGTCTCACAGATTTCATAATAGGTTTTTACAAAGAGAAGCGAGATAGGCGGCAAAGAGATAAGGGACTTAAAGACAGAGTCATATTATTGCCATTTTTTGTTTTGCAAATATTTTAAACAAACATGACGTCCTGATTCTGAAGTCATAAAAGAAGCGCTGCGAAAGAGGCTGTGAGAGTCATCACAGGCCATTTGCTGTGGTTTGTGTGAGTTTGCCTAACAAATGCAGTGCATCATGAATCACACCCTTGATCAGTGGTAAACACCAATCGGATGAAGACTAATAAAATGTTGCGGTTGTGTGATATCTTGTGAACAGTGGTCAGGGAACGAGAAACGCTGCCCACTTTCCCATTTCAAGTCGGTCTCCCATATTTTTGGGACAAACAGTGCAGGTCATTGAACTCAAATTTTTTCAAAAATTATGCGGAACTGAAGAAGTAACGAACAAATTCGCAAGCCATGTGAACCATATTGCATTTCTACGTATTTCCGGAATTAAATATCAGGTTTGAGTCTGCGCACATGCAGAAGAAGTTCTAGTACGTTGTTCATATGATATACACCGCGGTGCATGGGATGCTGTTATTTTTGGGCCAGAAAGAGTGAAAGATGACATAAAAACGCTCCGGAGACTGGAGATGGGCGAGAGGTGTAAGATATCGTAACTCACTGTAGTCAGAGCTCGGATAAACACACAAAATCAAGAAGGGCTTTGGTCTATTTCTGGTTCTGGGTCTGGCCTGGATGCACCATCCAGATACCCAGGGTAAAAGTGTTGACGCCCGCGTTAACAAGGGGTGAATGTTTATGTGTGGTGTTAAAACGTTTACACTAGGTAACATAAGTGATGTATGCGGCTCATTGATGGATCACTGAGGTTACCCAGGGTAAATTTATTGGCGCCCACGTTAACAATGTGCAAATATGAGTGTATTAACACCTTTAGCCTGGGTAATGTCAATTAAGCATGCGGCCTCCGCTGCAAATGGGTTAACGTGAACTTCCGCTAATAGGCCCCATCCCACGGGAAGGCTAACAAGTTCTGGAGAGCGTTCACGAACACGGTTTCAGCCCATCAGTATTCTCGAAAGTGCCTCGACGCAAATGCGTAAGGTAATCGACTCTGAATTAAATTCATCACGACGTTCCCACGCTGTATTCTGGATAAAAATCAGCTAATTGGCCAATCTAACCAATAATATCGCAGCTTTTATACACTAGGAACAAACAATGCTCGCTTCCTGGATCCTAACCTAATTTTCCTCGATTTCGCTTCAAATTAACTTTGCTATGGAAATCGCAAATTGACAACTGAACACTAAATAAGCAATAGCTCCAGTATCACGTCATATAGGTGAATTCCGCCAAATACATAAAGTTGATTATTCAACAGCACTGAACTATTGACTAGCAAAAACTTCCGCGAACGCCTAAAAACAGACGGAGCGTCTTCCCTCTGACACATGCCCACCCTCTCCAATTCACACAACAGCTTGCAGCCCTCTTTTTCATGGCATGCAATGACTGGCAGGACAAAAAAAATGCAAAAATTGACTCACAATTTATCATTAGGTATGGAGGGCGGCACTGGTGGATCAGAATGGTTGTTGACGGCGGCTGCTATCACATCGAAGCAGAAAACTGCCATATCTACTGAAGCAGCGCCGCCCGTCATCACAATCTAAACGATATCGCTGAAGTTACCGGATGGCAAACACACATATATCGCGAACGCTCTGGCTGCTAGAATAATTACAGCTGCTGAATGAGAAATTATTGCTATTTACATAAATCTCTAGGAATCACTGCAATGAGGGATGTGGAGGGAAAACTCGGAGAAAAAAAAAACGACTCAAGGCCGAGGAAGTGGTAAAATCGCCGTATGTTCCAATGAGATCAGTTGCCCTTTTTCGATATCCTAATGTAGAATTTCTTGATTACATATTTCATCCGGCTTCTCAGAGAATCCTTGAGAGAGAAGTGAAAGGCTACGTATGGAAGGGGTGTGTATCATCGTGAGGGAAAATGGGGCGCTACCAAACTGCTGCGATTGGCGCATTCAGTCAATTTACCAATCACGGTGGTTTAGCAACGCCCTATTTTCCCTCACGATGATACACACCCGTATGGAAGTAACACTCACAATGAGAATTAGCAATATGACTGGAGATGAGATCCTACAAGGTATTTGATCATACAGAAGTTATTCAGCAAATAACACTAGCAGCACAAATAATAGTGCAAGGCACACGCGCGACATTTTAGTTAGAATAGTAGGACTAAATACTATTGTATTGCCTCTTCAAAGAAACAGGAATAATCCAGCTAATCCAACTGTTATTGTGTATGAAAGCACGGACTCGGAGTGAGCAGAAGTGTCATAGAAGATCGGAGGTGAAAACTTGAAAGTTAGGAGAGCAACAAAACGTCAGAGATTAAGACGAGTAAAAATAGCAAATACGGCTAAGTGAAATCGCATGATTCTCAAGAAATCCAATGCTAGTGGGTGTGTATCATCGTGAGGGAAAAAGGGGCGTAGCCAGGCGACTCTGACTGGCGTATTCGGGCCGCCCGCCACGCCCACCTGTTTGAACTCGAACGGCGTCAATCCCATGACACATGGTCTATTTGCGCTTAGCGTCGTATGCGCCGTACGAGTCAAACAGGTGGGCGTGACGAGCGGCTCGAATGCGCCAATCAGAGTCGTCTGGTTACACCCCCTTTTCCCTCACGATGATATACACCCAATGCTAGTAGCTTAAAAATGCCTTTTTCAGGGTTAAACAATAAAGAAAGAACTTTTATTATTTATAGTACAGAGTGATCAGGTTTATCCATAGCACAGACGTAATAGATGAACAAGTCGAAGATCACACCATCCCGAGGTACTTATGTCTACGGGTAGAACAGAAAAGGAGCACTCTGAGCATCAAATGGTAGCGCTACCTTGGAAATGTAGGAGTGGGCAAGGATAACGATCCGCCATTTTGATCTGGGATCAATCGGTGGTGTCCAGCTAATTGTCAGTTCAAGGCATGTCCAGACCTCCGTTTCTGGATGTTTCCATTCTGCAATTGTGCACGGATCTCGAAGATATGAGCTTTTTTTTGTTTTCAGTGCTGATTTTTCCTATTTTCCTGACGTTTGTTAATTTTTCTTATTTTCCTAACACTATCTTTCTACTGTAACCGTACTGGTTAAATTAGATTGGAGGCTATTTGGTTTGTCCCTTTGGTGCATGTTTCATGCAATAAATAAATAAATCATCTCACTGAGATATAGTTTTTGAAGCAAATTTGAGATTATTCTGATTTTCTGCACATAATAAACTTTCCAAAAAATGCGAATGATTACAATACTCGAAAAACGAACAAAAAAGACCATGCTTGCGTCCATTAATCAAATGTTTCAAAAACAAGCCAGTCATCGCATAGTTGAGTATCCTGAACATGAAAATGAACACATATTCAAAGATTCAAGAACCAATAGACCTGAGTGACACCCTGGTGGCCTTGGCAGTCATAAAAGCACATGTTGTCATGAGTCAAGAAGAATGGAACATTTACGAAAGTTCATGCTAATAAAAAATGCATTGACATTCTCTTCACGAATCGAATGAATGCCCGAAAAACTCAACAAGGAAGGCTAATGATGGTGCTTATCGGACATATGAGATCTGTTGATTCGAATAGGTAGTGAAAGTGTACAGAAAGGATGATACTGAATGTGTAATTTGCATAAATCCAGGATCAGTGCTCATGAACACAAAAGTCCTCGTTTGCCAAATTATAGTGTTTTTTTTTTGCTGGTAAATTGGAAGAAGATCAGAGACATTGTATGAGTAAAAAAGACCAAGAAGGTGGAGCGATATTCGTTTTCTAGAGGAGATCAAAAATCAAGCTTGAGTAATTTGCATGAAAAGTAGTAATAGGATCTAATTAGTACGGAGAAAAAGTAGCAAGAAAGCAAATTCAATACCACTGAAATAATGCATATTAACTTTTTAGCTCATTCAATTCTAAACTAAATAAGCCATAGAGGAAATCGAATAACTAGAAAATTATGGATGAGCTTTTTTCCTGGATATGAGAGTGCTAACAAGGCGAACGTCGTAGCTATCCGCTTATGGGCACAGAAAGCAAATCCTAAGCACGTGCCAGCTATATTTGTACAGAAGATGAGAAGAAAATCAATTCAGAGCGCGTTGAAACATCCTAAGAGTACGTGGACAAGCCATCTTGTCTGATTCACTGTACAAAAACTCCGGCAACTATCTCAAACACGTCGACAGCTAACGGTCCAACTACATAGTACGTATTTCCACGAAATGACCGGCATGTCCTAACATTCACACAACGCTAAAACAAGCTGCTCGATGTGAATGAGCACTTTTTAGTAACTATGCAAACAGGAGAACTAATCGCTTCAGCTGCTGCAGTGATCATATTTCTTCCAATATCTAGAATGAAATGCTTCATTAGGTTGGCGGGGGAAGGTTTTCCTGAGAGACATTGACGTCATTTAGTGCTATCTTGAATTCTTCATCATCCTAGGATTTGTTGCCGACTAAAATGAAGCAACCATCTGGCGAAATTTTCGTGCTTATAAGACTTTTTATTACAATGTTCCTTTTTTCGAATAAAAAAATGAATAGATCCAAAGCATGAAAATACTTTTGTGGTCAAAAACCAAACAACGCTCCAAAACTGCTATAAAAACCAATCGAAAACCGTAGGGCTAGGGTTCATGAACGCATGACCAGACGAAACCAGGCTAGCAAACCAACTTTGACGTCCTGCGTCTCTTACCTTTGTGTAGTCTGTAGGAAAACCAATAGGGCTCGCCTCCAGAGGTTTGCTTGATTACATTTTCATGAATCCCAGCCCACATTTATGGAATAGAGGGCGGAGGAGGAGGGGGAGGTGAATTCTGGCATACTCCAAGACAAAAAAAAATCCATAAAAGTGAGATTTGACAAGGGGGCCTTGGATCTAATCATTTTATTCATTTAACTTATCACTTTTTTACTTTAACACTACGTTTCCTCCAATCTCAACAAAATATGAACACTACTGGAGTATAAGCACTGTTCCGTGTGCTAAAGATCCCGATTTGTTTGCCACTTAACATGGGCATATAAAAACCTGCACTAGATCCACTATTATATCCCTTTAGACAAATTTTACTCCTTACATAGATGACTTTTCTAGCAAAAGTACAATGTTCTGTATTTCTAATTTGAGCAGTGCATTATCACCAGCTCATACACTAAACGGCTATGAATAGAGATACAAAAGGGAGAAAAATACAGAGCCGCATACAAAGCTCATCCCCTGATTAAGTCACATAAGGACATGCTATTCCTAAAGAAAGCAATATTCTCGTGTTAATGACATCACTGACCTAACAATACTGTTAATTATCACAGCCACAATTTTTTTGTTCTATTTTATTGAACGATAAGCCGTATCAGGAAAGATATATTAAAGGGTTACTTACAGAAAAAAGAAACCTCCAACCAGCCCCAGTTCTGTACTTGTCCTATAAAAGCTAGGCAAATAAGCACTAGAATTCAGCTAACAAACAAGTTGTAAGCAGACAAAATGAGTCCTAGTGCACAAGACTCGTGCTAATTTCAATTTTAAAAAAAATGAGGAGGTACTAATTTCAATTTTAAAAAAATGAGGAGGTAAAGTGTACAAAGAGCGAAATTTAAAAATGAAGCAAAATGAAAGTTGGAGTTCTGATTCACGAAAAGGTCATACTGGTAAATGGGTGGTGTGAAGAAACGAACAATGGGATATTCTAGGGTCCAAAAATACATACTATGAATAACGTCATTTTAGCCTGGCCGTTCAGTAATAGGTGATAAGAAATTGGTGGAGCAAAGAAGAACTGCGAGAAAAGCCAGTGAACTTTGCTGAAATCAGAATTTAAATTTTAAAGAATTAAAAGAAAAAAATCTAGGCCATAATAGTGCATTCCTACAATTCAGATGTCTCACTGTCAGCATCGTTCGAAGGCATATCCTTAGCTATCACACTTATTACCGCTTTTAGAAGGTAATAATCATGTTTTGCAGAAGTTCTTTCCCAGTAACGCACAAAGTAATAGTAGGATCAAAGTGAAGGAACAAGAAAAACTACTGCAGCAAGCGCTACCTTCAAAAGTGCAAAATCCAGTGTTACAGATGAAGTTACTTTTACCTTGGTTTCGTAATTTAGTTTTGTCCAGGTAACCAGTTGATGTTGTTAGCAAGACCTTTTACTAGCTAAGTGAGATGTGGATCAACGGCTAGGGAAATATCTCTCTTCAAATCGAAAATCCAATGAACAGCCCGGAACCAAAACTTCTGGGGAAAGTTGGCAGCATTGTACTGGACAAATAAAGCAAAGGAGACTTATCTGCAACTAAATTTTTCCATCTCTCTCACACATGGTTCTCATAAATGATACATTTCAGAAGCAACACACAGTTAATAGTATTTTTGAATTCCTAGTAATTTTCATATTTTATTGCACTTCGTCAAGTACTTCCCTTCATACTAGTCAGATCAGCTCTACAGTCATACCCATAAACCTGGAGCTGGAATCCGGCTTGTCCAGTACGGCCATAAAGAAACATTTCTACGAAAACCGGTTTAAGCTAGCTTCCCAACCAAAAATGGTCCAAAACTACCAGTTTTTTTAAACCTTTGCCAGTGCCCAGAGATAGATATCCAAAGGCCAAATTTGGCTTTTTTCGCTAGATACGCCGGAATCCATGCCTAAGATAGAATCCTCTAGAGAGCTTGTCAATCATTTAAGAAAAAAAAAACTAAAACCAACGGTCAGCACATGAAATTATGTTCTATAGTGGACACTTGACTCGATCGAATGAAATCGAGTCGGGTTTCAAATAAATCGATTTTCAAATGACTCGAAATATGGACTACTCAAAAAAAAGCCCGGAAATGGAGTTATTCAAAATATCGACCATTCGAGAGAAAAATCTCGTCGAGTGAGTGATCTAAAAGTAAAGGAATTATAATACGAACATCGCTGGAACGTGTTTGCAGCGGCTTCCCACCAGTGCAGCTTTTTATACCGGTACACATGCTAGATTCCCATGGTTTTCACAACATAGTACGCCACAATCGTAGATGCGGTTGAAAAGTGCAACTTAATTCAATATGCATTTGTACTGATTTCTTTACGAGAATTTCTCAACGTCATCCATAGTTGGTATGAAGAAAAAAAAAGGCCTCAATCTTCTCTGGAATTAATTTTGTGTGGACCAGCTATTCAATGCAGTATCGCATCGCTGCATCGCTAGAAATGAAAGGAAAAACTGTGGAAATAGAAGAGAAAGTAAGTAAAAATTTAGGAAAATTTTATTTAAAAAAAAAAACGACATCCCTTCCAGCCGCTCTTCTACGTTTGCAGGTGTCATGCGAGAATTTGAAAAAAACCTCGTGGTTACTTCTTTTTGCTGTTAATTTTTCGAATTTTCTCTTATCCCCTCAAAAGTTCCATCCACAATTTGCCCAGACCTTTACAACGACAGCAAATTCAACAGAACAAAGAAATATGGAGCAGCAGTTGTCTATACTCTTCCACTGCTCCGCATTCCTCACTTCTTGTTGAGTAGTTTTCATGCTGCAAGCGTATCCTAGCTCTAATAGATTATCCGCGCCAAAGTATTAGCACGAGAAGCAACCCACGATGTAAACAAACGCAGTATCTGTTAAACAGAGGCTGTACGTGCTGGAGAGATAGCAGTAAGACAGGAATGCGGAAGTAGAGGAAAGTACTCACTTAAACTCATCACTACATGACTAACTTCATTACTACACGACTTACTTCATTAGTACACTTTCACATGAAAAAAAAACCGAAAGGTGAGAAGGAAGTAGTAATGCTGGATACAAGACATCTAAAAAAAACTATATGTATAAATCAGGGATGGAAAACACTTTCGTTTTATAGAGGCAGAAGGTGCGAGATAGGAGTGCATGTGGTGTGTTTATACTTCTTCGCGAGGCGATGATGTAGCGCAAACAGCTACAACACGCGCGATGCGACGGATAGCAGGAGACCAGGAAAAGCCAGGAAGAGCTGGGAGAATAAGCAAACAACAGCAACTTCGGGTCAATCGCACAGTCCAGGCATGCCCCTTCTTGTGTCATCATGATCCACACCAGGGATGAGCGGAAGGATTGCGTAGGTCGGGAAGAAGTTCGGGAGTCGGAAGCGCAGAGAAATTTGAATTATTATTAGTTTTAAAATAAAATTCGAAATAATAACATGATTTTTGACTTTTTATAACTCAATTACTTCCTATACTTCAGAAACCTAGGAGAAACTTCCGCGACATTAGAACCCATGACCTTCGAACTTCCGAAACCGGAATTCCGCTCATCCCTGACTCGCGTCCTCAACTCCTAGCCCATAACGTCGTCGAAATAGTCGCACCGCAACTGCTACACGCGAATTCAGACCATCGCGTTTTTTCCTTCTTTTTTTTTTGAAAATGTATAAACGAGATCCACAACGCCGCATCGCGAGGATAACCGCCAAGTGCCACTATGCGACCGTTGCATAAACGTGATTCCACACAGGAACGTTCCTTCTGTATGTGCGCGAAAGTCGCGCCGCGATAGAGTATAAACAGAGCCTTCGAGTTCATGTGATGTAACAATGCGGAAGGAATCAGTGCGTTTGTTATGGTAAACAGCAACCAAAGGTGTTTGTTTACCAAGAGTGCCAGTGAGTTGGTGAAAAGATCGGTTTTATATGAGACTATTATTTCTGCTACATTCTTAATCATAGGAAGTGAAGCTTGGCACAAAAAATCATACAGAGGTTGGCAAGGATACATAAAATAAATGCTGATTTGAAGAGGCAGCAAAGGCCTATTGTGAAACATGATCATAATGTGCCGGAGGAAAAAAAAACACCGTTAGGATAACGTCATCAAATAAAGCGCGCTTTGCACTCATGAGGCGCTCTCTAAAACGTTCAAGCAGAATCATATGTATTGATTTTCACCACAGATATCCCCTCTGTTGAGGTATACAGCGTAAAGCTTTCGCACACGCTGAGACGTCTAACGTAAATGAGGCTGAGATGGGAGGAAAACATGAAAAAGTTGAACTACGTGAGAATGGGAAAAGAAAGGAACAAAGCTAGGATTTTTACGGGAATGTGCATCAATTATCCAAATCATGAAGAGTTGAAACTCTCCAGAATGAGCCGAATGAAACGGCTATAGATAAATGTAATGTGAGTGGCAGTTCGCCCAATAAAAAACAATTGCGCCAGCATTTTAATTTCAGTCACGGGAAATTTCCCGAAAACTTATTGAATCAGAATAGCTAGCGTATACGACCCAGATGGATGATGTCATCGGCTCTTATCGAGTCGGCGGAGCTGAATGACGAGCAGAGCAGCAAAAAAAAAAACGGCAGATTACCTCGACTAGCAGCTAGATTCGCAGGATTTAGCATTTTTATCGACGAATATCCTCCTCAGCCTGAACTCTGAACATGCTAGCGATACGTCACTCTCACATACACACTCACAGCCAGTCCCACACGCCGTGGAGGCGAATCGATGAGACCGAAAGGACGAAAACTGGCCCGACACCGTCGTCGTGCACAGGAAGAGAACACCTAACAGTGATAACATATCAGCTGTGGAGAGACGAACAGTCTACCTAACAGAGAAAGGCTAATAATTCAATCGGTAGATAATCAATAGTGAAAGAATTTTCCGCTCGCCCTTTTTCTTCCAGCACAACCAAGCGGATTCTAGCGTATCCATGTTTGAACATGTGTCATTCATTTGCAAGAAATTGAATGGATAGAATGGACGCTATTCTGGCACAGCTACTACCGCCCGTATTGATCGAAGAAGATCGTGACGGGCGTTGAGAAACACGGCGCTGGAAACGAGCGCCCCTTGTTTTCCAAGTCTGACAAGCGCCATAAAAGCGCCACACACGTTGAAAACAGGATCCATTCTTAGTGAAGGAAAGATGAGATCGCAGAACAAACCTCTCAAGCATGAAAATCAACATAAAATTGTTGAAATTATCCAGAATCGTCTCCTAATCCTTTCAGAGCATCTTCTATGAGCAACTACTATCGATAGACAACCTTACATAACTTGAAATCAGCGTGGTTCAACCCCGATACCTCACAGCAGGAATACTAGTAGTGATGACAGAGGAGACGACGTGAAAAACGTCCGACATTTGTCGCACGACATCGCGCGGCGAGCAGCGCGATGTCGCATCCGAACGACCGGGGAGGCATGGAAAACCGCGATTGCAGTCAGTTTCTTACTTGTTTCTGACTACTACTTGTCCCTTTTTCAGTAATTACGTCGAATTTCCTTAGAAACATATAATTACTTTCATTTATTAGGTGACGATGCTTTGAGGACGCATTTGAATAACTTACTACATTCTGTTTCAAGTTTTTGGGGTCCTGATGCTGGAGCATAGTAGTAAGTATGTACCTAAACTATCCAACTTCTTACTATTCGATCCATATAAGATACTGTTAAGAAAATATGAGACAGAGGAGCGGCCCCAATGTTGTAAAAGTTGAAATACTGTGCATTTCGTGTGTGATTGATTGATTCTAGTTCTGTGCTAGAGAGTGCGGAACACTGAATCACTGCGGATGTGAGCATCATCGAATCACTGCGGTAAAATGTTCATGAATCAGAAATTATTCATCTTAATGTGAATACGCTCGCATTATCTCCATGAACAAACTGGCAAATATTGAACCAAAAATCTGCTGCACTGATTTCTTTCTCATTTCGTAAGGTGAGTTTACACTAACTCCTGCAAAAAGACCTACTGAATGCGGTTACCGACATAGCGCGGTATTTTTCATGTGCATTTTCAAACACTCTTCTTATTAACCTAATTTCAGAACCTTAGCTTCTTTTCACTTCTCTAGATATAGATTCTAAGCATTTTCCCACCTGTCAAGTTGTATAATGTCAGTATTCAACCAGTCATTTCGTAGTTAGAGAAAGAATGATAGACCAGAGAATGGAGAAATTCTAACACCGAGCCCACTTTCTCATTCCTGTAAAGACAGCATTTTTGAGTCTTGGACTACTACATCCCCCCCCCCTCCCTCCCCGACGATCCCTCCTCCCAACAACACGCCAACTTACGCCATGTAATCAAATTTCAAAGTCGTCGTTTGTTGCCTCGATGCTTCCTTGAACTGAATAGCACGGGTGGTGAGCGTTATAATTGGAGAGGGCGGCGTGAACAAGCTCCGCGATTGGCCAGGTCATGCAATCGGCCAATCGCAGAGCTCGGTCGTGCCGCCTTTTTCAGGCATAACGCTCCACCCCCGAATAGCACTCCAGACGATACCCGACTTCGCTAGCAGACCGTTCAAATATTAGAATTTACGAGAGCGACCTAGGGTTTCTAGGAAATAACGCTTCCGACTGTTTGGAAAATGCCATGTGCTACTACAGTCTCCTCCACTATGGAAGCTGGTTGAAATGCACCAGAGAGAGAACGAGAGAGAGAGAGAACGAGAGAGAGAGAGAGAGAGAGAGAGAGAGGGAGAGAGAGTACGCGGGAAAGTGCGTGGCGGTTGGAGAGTGTGGCGAGATATACAGGCAAAATAAGTCAGCACTCAGGTGTCATCGCGTTTGAAACAGACCATAACCGTTCAGTGCACTCCGGCTCAAAATTAAAATGTATCTTGGATGGTGAGGTGTAGGGCGTTATACCTGGAAAGGGCGGCGCGGACGGGCTCCATGATTGGCTAACTGGGGGGATTGACCATTCGCACAGGTCATCGCGCCGCCCTTCCCAGGTATAACGCTCCACACCCTGGGTGGTGCCTTTAAATAGGATTGAACTGTAATAAATGCGTGTCGTTTGAATTGCTAGAGAACAATGTGCGTCACTTAAAATTCCTTGAAACAAAAAAAAAACGTACATGCGTATGAAAGTGACACTGCTGACTTGGTTGGGCACAGTCAAACGTTTGGAATGACTTTGTCACCATTCCTCGTTCCGTCACCATGACGTAACTTGATCAAATCCTGAAAAAAATCATTGCGTCGCTGCAAATTTACGAGTCATATTCACGATAATGGTTTCTGACATTTGTTTCATGCGGATCCCAGTAAGCGGGGGTCATGAAAACTAATGAAAAAAGTTTCATAGTTTTGAAAAGAAAAGCAGGTCGTATGAGGGGTGCTCTCGTATTTCAGATCATGCTAAAGCTAATGTTGTAACAGATTCAAGAACTGCCAATCGAGTAAGCTCTGCAGTAACCACCGAAACCGCAGAGTAGGAATCGACAGTAAGCGCACAAAACAGGCAAATACTTTAGATTAGAGGTTGAACAAACTTCAAGGAAGACGAGTTAATTCTGGTTTGCAATAACTAATACTAGTTAGTACCGTGGGAATGGCTGGCCACGTGAAATAGCGCCACCCTCGCTTAGATTCGCAGGTGCCTGGTTGCTGTAGGATGCCGTCAATCGGAGATGGAATCTACAGTGGGCGTCGATGGCGGTGACCCGTCTGCGGCCTCGAAAAGCACGCGGCGCGACCGCACCGCTCACGCTAGAATCGTCGCCGCAGTGGCTTATCTGGGTTTTCTTGATAGCTGTTCATCATATTTGATGATAACTAATGAGAAAACTAACTGACTATCAAGAAAACCCCATAATTTGGTGTCCCGGAGAGGATTCTCGCTCGAGCGGCACGGTCGCGCCGCGTTCTGTTCGAGGCCGCAAATGGGTCACCGCCATTGACGCTCACTGTATGGTGTGTGTTGTACTTGGAGTATTTTTCTTTCTTTCACTTCCATACTCATCTCCAAAGCGATCTTCCCCTTTTATGACCACTTCTGCTTAATCCCTTTTTCTTCATTAAAAGCAGGACAGCTTTAATGTGAGGGTCGCATCGATGGGTGAAAACGAGTGGCGGTCAGTCATCTCTGCATCACAGGATTCCGCCCGTCTGCCGCAGCACCTGTGTTTACGCGTAGGAGGTGCAACGCGGCAGAGCAGACGGGCGTATTCTGTGGTGCAAAGATGATTGACTGCTGCAACAGCCACTTTGCAGTATATAGTCTTACTATCCCCTTCAATATTTCGCTGCGTGAATTAGTGAATAGAAGTACAGGGCAAATGATGTAGTCCCATTTTCTTTATTTATATAGTCTTCATCAAATCTAACCGTTGAGCTGAGCAGATGCCTTCATACAGTGAACTCCAAACGGTCGTAGACAAGGGGCGGGACAGCGGCGCGGGCATATCACGAGACGTATCGGTTTTCCTCTGCGTCTGTGCCCAGCAGACCCCCTGCCCCGGTGCAGCAGACAACCAGAGCGCTCGCGCCGTCGTCCCGCCTATTGTCTACGACCGTTTGGAGTCCACTGTGATTGATATCACCTTCAGTTTAGCGCTTCCCACTCCTACTCTAATATATCTCGAGGCTATTTCAATTGATACTAGATTGTATCAGAAACCGTGCATTCTATAAAATACTAATTAAAATCATTGTAACTAACCTTATTTTGCCACTTCAGGAAAAAGTGCTGCATGGACGATAGCGCCGACCCCGACGGGGTTGGCGCTAGTAGCGCATCGCTTGAGCTCGAGCCTGGTAATGAAGCAGATGATGTTGAGCAAAAGGTTGGTTATAGTTATCTGAATGAAATTTCATCGAATTTCATGTGCTGAGATAACAAGTGAATTCATGTTGGACACGTCAAAACAACAGACGATGGTTTTCTAACTTGTTATGATAAACCTTGAGATTTACCTGATACGCCTGAACGTGTTATGACAGAGGACGAGTAAGAAGGTCGGAAACAGCTGCCGCGCGGCCCTGTAGACGAGTGGCGCTGTGTGATGCAAGGTTGATTGAGAGCGACTGCATGTGGTGGAGTGTATAGTGTATTCCACCAGGGACAATAGTCCTGGAGAAATTAGAGAAAAAGAGAAATTCTGTAGCTGCGACGTAACATTGCGGCCCAAACATGCCACCGTAACCCCAAAACATTGCAACGGTGGAAATGCGTCCCAGAGGAAATTAATACTTAATCAAAGTAGAATGAATGTTAAAACGGCTAATATAGCGATGTGCGCATACCACAGCGATAAAAACAGCGTGGAACAAAAACCACGCGCGTGCGGTGTCACATAATACGATGCGCCGTGTTAACAATTATGGCATTCTTGCATTTAGCGGGAGGGAAGTCCATGTTGCCATTTTATGCACAAATACTCAGCTATCGTCGCGTACGGAACGCAGTAAAATTTTGGATTACGGTAACTTCTCCGGGTCGCAACCACACAATTTCTTTTTTTCTCTAATTTCTCCATGACTGTTGTCTTTGGTGGAACGCACTGTATGAGTTGCAAGGCAGAAAAGAGAACTGAAGGGATTATACCGCTTATGCAACATCACACTAAGAGTGGTGGGGGATTAAAGTGAGACTTCAAGGAAATTTCTTCAGGGTGTAACGACTGAGAGCAGCCTTTTCATCTAAACAAGGGTTAGAATTTGGTTTGTTTAAAATTAAAAATTGGAAAAATTCAAAAAATATCAAAAGGCCTGTTCATGTTGTTCCATCCGCATGTTTCGACTCTATTCCCCAGCACCAATTATTTTTTGACTGTTTCAGTTCGTTCCATTCTTTATGGCACGACGAGCAGTTCTATCATGTCATCACTACCATAGTCCAGCAAATCATCTCCTCTACCTGGGCACCTTCGATGCAGGGGAGATTCCTTCGAAGATTGAGGATTCAGTGTTTGGTGCTGACAAACAGCTATACATCGAAACTCCTCTTTTAGAAGACAATTTCATCTGGGTAAGCAAAATTGTCTCGCTAGCACTCTTAAGAATGATCTTTATCTTTATCATCTGCACTCAGTGGTGCTCACTCACAATAACAGCAAGGTGACAATAACATGATTACGCATTTTCGTGCTTCCAATCGTGGCAATACATCCTTAAAGTTATCTTTTCTTTTTAGGTGTATACACGAAAGTCGGACAAGAACCAAAAGAAGACTGGAGGGAAGTCATCACGTGCACAACATGGACTAGTATCATTCATGAGGATCAAACCATCAGAAGAAGCAGAATCGCTTTTAAAGTACCCCGCAGAGTACGTTCACAAATTTTATTAGTCGCTATACTTATATGACTCTACGATCTCGCTCAAGAATCCTTGCCTCACGGTGCACCGCTCATCAGCTGAGCCACGTTGCACCACGTATGGTAATGCATACAGTGAACTCCAAACGGCCGTAGATGAGGGGCAATGCGTGGCACTCGGATTCTCTGCAGCTGGCAGAAGCAGACAACCAGTGCCAGCATGCAGAGCCTCTGTGGCTCTGTCCAAGAACGCCGCGCCGCGGTCCCGTCTCTTGTCTTCGGCCGTTTGGAGTTCACTGTAGGTGACGCGGCGCGGTTCTGCAGAGGGGGAGAGCAGCATGATGCAAGGATTTTGTGAGAGCGGCTGTGTGAATGCTTTTTTATGAAACGAAGCTGCCATGCAACCCAGTCGCGAGGCTGCTGCGTGCCGCCATGACTGCCAAAATGCGGTGTACATATAGTCATGTCGTTTCGAGAGTGCCCTGTCCGCGGCAGCGGCTCTGTTGGCATTGGGGCAGGCAGCGCGGTCGGTCAAACAGCTGACCCGCGATCAATCCGTCGTCTTCGGTGAATTTTATAGTTTGTTTCCTTTTATATTTTATTCATTTATTTATTTATTCAATGCACATGAAGTGCGCCAAGTATAAAACAGAGGCGTAAATTACTGCAAGGTACAGTTGGTAAAGAAAAGAACGGAATAGAAAAGCAAACATTTGCGAGAACTGAAGAAGAAGAGGAAGAGGAAGGTACTAAGAATGCATACAGCGCATAAATAATGTTATTATATTATATTGTTCTCTCTCATGTCTTAGAACAACTAAGGACTTAAACAGATGATCAAACTCGTTGAAGAAGCCGGATTGATCATGGGTCAAGTGTTCGACCGACCGCGCTGCCTGCTCCAATGCTAGCAGAGCCGCTGCCGCGGACAGGGCACTCTCGAAACGATATGACTGTACATAAATGCCATGCAACAGCCTTGCGACTGCGTTGCGTGGGGTTGCGAAGCAATGTCTGCAACTGCAGATGTTTGGATCGTAGTGACCACGAGAATAGCAGTGGAGTAAGCGCTGCGGAAATTGGCCAGGTTTATCCTAATGCACCGTATGCGTTGCAGAGCTTTCTCATCATGTGGTTTCGAGGTGCGATGGTCTGTTGATGATGGACAGCTGTTTGTTCACATTTACCTGAAGGAACCCTCAGTCAAGGATTTGAATATCGCGCACAGAGCTGTTGAGATTAGAGCGCTAGTGCGTGGAGGCTTCAATCGTTGTGCCAACACAGTCCTTGGCTTGCTGTATCCACAACTGGCGGAGGTTCGAAGACATTTTTGAGCTGTAGTATTTTCATTTGAGTACTGGTATTCTATCTAAGATTTTCTTGTCTAGAAGTTCTGAAAAAGCTATGTCATTATAAAAGGTCGATTTTCATCTTTTAAAATTATTTTTCAGAATCTCGACAGCTACACTAATCTATGGGTAGAGAAACCTGTAGTTGGAGGTCGCGAGAACTTCGACGCTTTTTTCAAAACCATTCGCGAACAACGCAAGGATCCTCCTTCTTATAAACTGAAGTGGGTAATTGAATTACTTATCGTTTTCGTTTTTTTTTTTAATAACACATGCCCTTTAGGCTTGATGGGATTAGCACCACCCTCCTTCCTTTCCAAAAAGATGCTGTTAATTTTATGATAAATAAAGAGAATTATGCGCCAGTTGATCGCAAGGAGTTGTTGAGGTAAGTCAGGCTGTAAGAATGCTTCCGATTTTCATTAGTCTCATCATTTTCAAACAGACAAAATTTTAGAGCAATCACTTTACCCGAATTCGATGATATCCAGTATTTCCCCTGCTTAGGCATATTTGTGCGATGTAGTAGTGATCAAATTCCTTTCACCGACGAGGTTCAAGGTGGGTGTATAGATAGATATATAGTAGGCCAAAGGTCTGTACTTCTTAGCCACCACCCGGTTCTCATTAATTGCGGCGCAATTTCAGGTGGAATTCTGGCTGATGAAATGGGTTTGGGTAAAACGGTTGAATTACTAGCACTAATTCTTTCAAATGCGCAAGATGTACAAAAAATGTGTCCGGAAAGCGGAAATATGGAGGAATCCAATGGCTCAGCTGTTTGTCAGAGGTAACTACATTCATTATGAGTAATAATGTAAACTTGAAGAAGTGGAAGCAAGCTGGTCCGTAGTGAAGATTATCTGTTTCGGTTGAGATTTTTACTTCTGCCTTTTGTTCTTTCATAAACGCACAATTAGCTGCATCGCAAGAAGTATTATACTATTGCCAAAAATAGATTATTGTTGTTTTACTCTTATCCCTTTCTTTTTTTTCAGCCCAACTGACAAAGACGTGGCTGCCACGATGGAGTTTCTGACATCTTCGATCGTTGCTATGGCAGACACTGGATATCTTGTCAGTGTCTGCATACTAGTTTTAACTTATTTATTCTATTCAAATGGTTCTTTGTAGACTCCTCCAAAGAAACGCTTCTGTAACGCACATCCCAACACCAAAGCAAATAGGAAGGATAGTGTAGCGTGCAGCTTGTGCAGCGTGCGGTACAATATGCTTAAGGTCCGTTTCCAATGTGCTTTCAGGAAATTTTGGAAATATGAGTAAAGTAAATTGTTTCAGGTTCACTGGTCACGAGAATACGAGGAAGAAGGACGGTTGTTTACCTGTCCTCAATGTATAGAAGATAATGTATGTGGTTGGGTGGAAAAATAATTAATGTTTTCTCCACAAAACTTCCCATTGCAGAACATGGATTTCGATTCATCAGCAACATTAATAATTGTTCCTGAATCCTTGCTCCACCAATGGTACGAAGAGATTCGTCGACATTGTAAGGAGGAAGTGATTGTTGATGTAGGTTTCTTACTACGGAAGTCATGTAAATGGATGTTTAAATTGTGCTTGCCTTGTCGAGGAAATTTTCTTAACCGCTAAGGCAGATAGAATCAGCCTTTGATATTTTTTTGGCTATTTTATGGTTTATGTTGAAATTTACAGATCTATTATGGGGTAGGTACTGAAGGATACAAGCATCCGGTTTACATAAACACCTGCAATATTGTCTTATGCACTTATGAAACTCTACAAAAAGAGATCTTCTATGTCCCATGGAATTCACCGTCGAGTAGGTTTACGGCTCAGTTAGCACTTCCAGTTTTTTTTTTGCTTCGCCCATATCCTGGAAGATTCGATATTGTAGAGGAGCTGCGTAAACGTCCACGAGGAAACATCGAGAAACATCCCAGCCCTCTTCTTGCTGTTAATTTCTTACGCGTAAGTCTATTTTCTTACCTAACTGGAAGTGTTTCTGAGCAAAATTCTCAAATATTTCAGATTTGCCTGGACGAATCACAGTTGGTAGAAAGCAAAGTGAAAGCAGCAGCCAAGATGTGTTCGCTCCTTAGGGCTCGCAACCATTGGTGTGTTAGTGGTACACCGCTGTCAAAGTCTGTCAATGGTAAGTGCATCTTGACCGTGCAGCAGGCTGCACTTAGTCGTTCTGCGATCCTCGATTTTACTTCTTCCTTCAGATCTGTATGGGCTAATATGTTTCCTTGGGCTATTCCCGTATTACATCGATGCCGTATGGGAACACTATGTTTTCAATCCATGGACTATTGGCCAGAAAGGGGCGATGGTGAATTTGATGACGCAGTTGCTGTGGAGGAATAGCAAGGAAGATGTTGCTGATCAGGTATCTCTAGACCCTTATTATTACTGCTTGGTTTTATACAATCTTCATCCTGTCTTAGAAAGGTACTGTTGTTTCTGTACTTTGACATTTTGCCTGTTTTTCTCGCCACTCTCTAAATGCAGCCCACATTCCTGCGTTCTCTCTCTCTCTCTTTCTCTCTTTCTCTCTGGCGCTTCTTTACTATCGTCCCTAGTGGACCAATCTGTATATGAAGATATTGAAAATGTCACCATTGATTGAGAAGAGGAAAGTATTTCCGTCCAATGGCTGCTTTTCTCTCCTGTTTTTCTGAATACTCCACACCTTCTATTAAATTTTTTCCTCGCCACCTAGCACCGCTGCTGAAACGAGTCATAAGGCCTTTCATACTTTTGCCGCGGCGATGGCGGCGTCACCGCGGCAAAATGGGTGCGCGGCAAAAGTTGTCGCTGGGCGGCAAAATACCCCCATGGCTAATCATTGGTGCACGTCGCTGGGCAACGTCGGCGAGCGTCGCCGCGGCAAAAAGTATGGAAGCTCTTGCCGCTGAAACCTTGCCGCGGCGACGCCGCCGCGACGTCGCCGGGCTATGCTTAACCATGGACGAATGCCGCCGCGGCAAATGTATGAAAGCCACTATAGCAAGAAGTCAAAACGTCAAAGTGAAGACTTTGCTAAGCAATTTTCAACGTTTCTTTTAATGCACGTGTCTGCTTCCAATACGAATTAATCATGTTAGAAAATGGTGGTTTATGGTCGCGATCTCGTGATCCCATCCAGGATCTGCCATCTAAAGTTATCTTCAGTCAGCTTCCAATACAGGAGAACAAAATCATAGAATGATCGGCTTTTCTTCTAGCTGGATAACATCATCCGTAGAGATCGTCTTATCGAATTGTCGTTCTCGCCCATCGAAGAGCGCTTGTATTCCGCAAAAATCGAGAGCTCCAAGGAGAAAATGCGAGCGCTCATGGATTCTCTACTGCGTAATAATGATCCAGACACTCCATTAAGTTCACTTCCTTCTGCAACGGTTGACGCTATTTTTGCCATTATCAACGATGTTCGGATTTCGATATTAGCAGGTGCTGAATTTCCCATAGATCGTGTAACAAGGACATTTTCTTCTCAGTTTTCCTCCTTGCAGTTTGATTTTTTTCTGAGATTGTATTCTTGTAATTTTCAGGGGAGTCGCATAAGCGTAGGAAGGATCTCAGTTGTATTTCTGACTTTCGCATGTTTTCACCAAAGCTGATATTCCGTAAATTGTTCGAGGACGCGAGGACAACGATCGTTCAGCGTCATCGTGAAATGGTGGCGAACCGCAATGGTACATTGTGCTTTTTATTTAAAAAATTAAATGGACTATTTAATTTTTTCTACACAGGTTTCCCAGCCTTTTTTTCGAGATTTTCAGTCAGTCTGCTAAGAGTAGTAAATATTGTTCTTTTAGCATTAGCTGGCATTTATATACTGCTAGGAGACGAACTTGGCGCTTTAAACTGGTACAAACAAGCTTATGGTATCCATGAAGAGCAAAAAGAATTGAATCGACTGCTCGGATTGGTGGAGGATGTCCAGGAAAACCAGGACGATGTTGGTTTTGTTGAATACTAGGACAAGTATCCCAAAGTAGCTTTTTTTCTAATTTCTATTTTTTAGGCGAAAGAAGAAGTAAAGGAGGACGAAGGCGAGCCTTTGAATGCTAGCGATCCCTTGAATGTTAACGATGAGGAAGCAGAAGTTGCCGAAGCTAAACCGTACAAGCCGCTGGAGATTGATTCCTTGCAAATAATTCATATTGCTAGGTATCAAGGAATAATCATTCTATTATGTAGTTTTTTTTTTGCACCCTCTCTATTTCGATGACTGCTTTCTAGAAATGTGAAGGAGTTGGCCCTAACGCTCGAAGAGGCAAAGAAGTTTATGGAGACAAGCGACCTGGTTCAGTTGGAAGAAAGGTACCATCGACGCTTCACTAGGGTTGAGGTTGCATTGGTTGCTAGGACCAAAAGAAGATGGTGCGAAGTGGATCGAAAGTGGATGGAGATTGATGGGAAGGTGAGCGTTACCTCAAATTATTTTTACCTTCGAGTAGTATCTGGAGGATTTTCAATTTTTTTAAAGTTCAGAAGTTGATTTTTATGGCTGTTATATTTGCAGTTCGAGGCCGCCAGAATGTCTTATGTGATTATGCTGGACAGTTTAGCTGGAACTTGCGCTTTCAAGGAGTTTGAAGGGGCGATGCCGATTCTGCGAAAGACGTGAGACTTTTTTTTGACGTTTCTATCATGGTTGTTTGCGGCAACGCTATCGATTTATAGTCTATTCCACACGCGACGATAGTTGCGTATTAGCGCCTATTATTTGTTTTTCTTGTCACCCTCTCCAATCACTGCGCACTTTCCCGCGTTCTTTTCCTCTCTGACATCGTTCCAACTATCGTCTCTGGCGGAACGCACTATAGCTATCGATATACTCCGCGCAGAGTATAGCACCTTGGTTTGGGAAATTCCTTGAATAATTGCAGGAAAGACACCCCACTGACCGCGTTCGACTTTCTATTTGCATTTGATGAAGAGATGCTCTCCTTGCGTCGCATTTTTATAGAATATCGTAAAATGCTACAGTTGATGTTGCTGCCTTTTCAACCGAAGGTATGTAACTTTCTGGATAGTGTAGTGGATTCGTTTTGACACTGCGCTTCCCGCGGCAGCGGCTATGCTGGCGTTTGGGCACGCAACGCGATTGGTCAAACAGCTGACCCACTATCGTTCCTGCTTCTTTGATGAGTTTTATTACTTGTTTCCTCCTGTGGTTGTTTAAGGAACTAAGGCAGAGCAATGTAAGAGGAGACAAGCGATATAATTCACCGAAGATACCGGACTGATGGTGGATCACCTGTTTGACCAACCGCGCTGCGTGCCCCAATGCGAGCAGAGCCGCTGTTGCCGAAAATGCACTGTCGAAACGATTCGGCTGTATATATCTGGGCATAATCATATTACGCACCGTTGAAGTTGTGATAATCACGCCAACTCGTTGAAAATATTTCTTAGACCAAGGATGGCGACCTATTAGTGATGGAAGAAACCTTGGTTCCACCACGATCTGATCTCGATGAGTTCACGGATATGTTGGCCTGTTGTCACAATACATGGTTGCCTATGGATCTGATTGATGGTTTGCCAGCTACACAGCACTTTTTGCCATTGTGAGACCTCCTTAGCATACCTTTTACCTGGTTATAGCAGTACAAATTAATTGTTTAGTCCACCTGTGACCACATGCATGCGGTGCAAGGTGGAAGCCATCATATCACAAATTTCCGTGGATCTGAGCCGGTGAGTAACCCGTGTTTCTGCCTATTCTTTGGTCCTTACTTCTAAGTTTGTTCGTAAACTAGTGTAAAATACTTCAGGAGAGGGAAAGGGTGGCACGAGGGCCTCCTCGCTCGAATGTACAGAGTGTGCAGGAGTGATGTGATGACAGCCGTACATCCGTTCTACGAGTTGCTCCTAAAATGGCTCACATTCGTTGAGAAAATGGTTCGAATTGGACGAGAAATGACGACATGTGTACAGGAGTGGGTGAACCGAGAGTGCGTAGATTTTTCTACATTTTTGCATCAATTTCAGCAATTCCATAGTGACCATTTTGCAGGCGGGAACTTGTCATGGGAGCTATGCGATTCCAATTTGGTATGAAGATCTCGATTCCTTACTTGCCACGACCATTGCCATTGTCGGCGGATACCTTAGATGTGGGTCGTCCCTTGTATTTCATGTTTTCTAGTTGTGCTCATGCGAATAGCAGTTGGTAATCTTCCTAGGAAATCAGCAGCGCCTATGCAGAAAGGCTTCTGGTCTTAGAAACCATTCATGGTGGAAGATAATGTGCAATATCATGTGAATAGGAAGTAAGCGCTCATAAGTACAGCGTATGCTGTCACCTATATGCCTTACCTCAAATATGAATACCGTAAGAGAAAGCGTTGCTCAATCAAAAAAGGATTAAAGCATGCCTAAGGGTTATGAGAGAGATCGTGTACAATACTAAGGAGAGGAGTGAAATATGTATGTTCCTTCAGTGTGGGCTAGGGAAATCGAAGGTGAAATACTATCAGAGGCAAACAGGAATCGAGTTTGAAATTTCGCGCTTCTGCACGCGAAATTGCGAAGTTTTGTATACCTGGATGTCATTTATGGGATCGAAACTCAATGGTGTCTTTCTCCATTAGGATACGTAGCATTACAAAGGTCAAAGTGGTAAACTGATGTGAAATGGATATTTTTTATCTGTTTTACCATTTATTTCTCTTGCACGTTTTGTGGATGTAATTTGCCGTTGTAATGGGGATTGCAACTCTTTCGCATGAGTGTTCTACCCCATGTAATGAATTTTTAAATATTAGCGCACTGATGAATTACTGTGACTGTTTCTTGGATATTACCCATATTACCCCAATCCTTGGATATTGTTCCTATAATCATCAGTGAAAGCTGGCGGCAAGGAGGCGCGACCTTGACCCACCACATTGCTGCGTTGTCACCTTTGTGAGAGCCTTTGTGAGACTAATTGGCTTTTTCAATAGACTGGAGCTACGCTTACTACAAAAACTGTCGAAATAGGGTCAAATAAGCTGTTTTTGAATGATGGTACCGTAATTGGTTGATGGATTGCTCATAAAGGATCCAAGAAATGAGTAAAATTCTAGTTGATGCGAAAAATGAATGCTTGGTACTTTCTATCTTTATTTATTTATTTATTTATTTATTTATTTATTTATATATTTATTATTTACTTCATGCACTCAAGGGTGCTCCGTAATCAAAATATATTTTGGTTAATTAAAATTTAAAAAAAAGTCATTTCAGCTCTATTCGTAATGAAAAAGACATGTTCCTAAATTCCACCCTTGAACTTCAAGGATTTCTGAGTAACAATTTCTAGTCTGGCACGCGATGTCTACCTCATGCGACCGCGTGTACGATCGGTTGTGCACAAACGCATTCTTAAACGAGCGGGTGTGTCCTGCGTGGCTGCGCATGTCAAAATCGTAATGTCGCGAATGCGTTAATAGATATGTACCAAGTACCCTGATTTTCTTCAGTTATTTTTTTTGTAAATGATTTGGTCGTCTTTCAGTATTCTATGATTTCCTTCCTCGTTTTTGAGGGGTTATTTATAAGCTTTAGATAGCCATCGCTATCTACGACCGCACTGAAACTGTGGCTGCTAAAGCGCTTTCTAGTTCACTGAGTGCTCTTCGCTATTTGAACACTTTGCAGCGGTAAGCGTGTTTCCTCTGCTTTTCTATTTTTTATAGAACGAGAAGTTTTCTTTCTTTTGTGTCCTTATTTTGCTGATTTTTAAGTGAAAATAGCACTGATCCTGAAATGGTACGTGAATGTCCATGTTGTTATATGGAGCTGAACGAGATATGG
Organism: Ancylostoma ceylanicum; assembly: GCA_000688135.1. Taxonomy (NCBI): domain Eukaryota; kingdom Metazoa; phylum Nematoda; class Chromadorea; order Rhabditida; family Ancylostomatidae; genus Ancylostoma; species Ancylostoma ceylanicum. The sequence goes on along the minus strand of JARK01001340.1, from coordinate 3,024,390 downwards.
ATTGTCTTCCCTTGTGCGCACATAATCTGTGCTAGTTGTATGAAGAAACTCAAGTCGTACGTAACTTTGGTGTAATTTTAATTGACCTTACACGTTCTACGTTAATCAATTCCCACAGCTGTCGTTTAAGGATGCCGTCACATCAGAACAAAGTGCGTTGTATAACGTGCCGTCAGATCTTCCCTATAGATGCAACGATGTATGTTGTTGATAAGAAGGACGATCTAATTCCAGGAGTTCGGCTTACTGTGAAGGTAGGATTGTGGGGCTTTTATACATTTTTTATAGTTTCTGGCTTGGTTTTCCAGCTTTCCATTTTTTTTGCTGAGCATTTGCAAGCATGTGCATCATAACTTGTCAATAGCATTAAATGTAACTTTTTTCACCTAAAAAGCCAGATTTGTTGGTGTTCAGCCCCGATTTTGATAGGACTTGAACTTTAGTTTTGTGGCACCCTGATCGCTTTCGGTTAACACTTTCATGCATCGGGTTATTTGAAACTTATCCGTCTGATTTGATGCTGATGGCCTGCCGTTGCGCGAGAGTTGTCACGCTACGCTCGTGGGAATCGGAACCATCGAGTAATTGCGACTGCCGCTGATTTCTAAATGGGCTTTACTGCCAGCCAGAACGAGTTTAACCCGTTGATGACAGCGCGGCTCACCGATGTGCCGCGCCTTTTTCGAATGGTTCAATTTGAGTGGTCATTAAGCCCTAGCGGTCTTGGAGGTTCTTCTAGATGGTAACGTAGTAATACTTCTAAGTCAGCGTGGTAATAAAAATTTACATTGGTTTTTTAAATAAAAATTTGAGAGCAGAGAAAGGAACCAGAACTTGAGAAAATGTGGAAATCCGTGAAGAAGGGCGTTGTCGTCAGTGGGTTGAAAATCAATTTCCATCCGAGTAGATAAGAGGGGAAAAGCAGTTATAATTTGTATAAAATGCTTCTTATTTATGGCAAACATCTACTAGAAGAAGAGAAAGAAGAGAAAGAAAGAAGCCCTTTTTTTTAGAGAAGGAAGTGGTGTCGTAGAAGTGCACTAGTTCCCCCATTGGGCATAATTAGTTTTATTTTTTCAGTTCGAACAAATTATACGGCATTTGAAGAAATTGATTGAGGAGGACAGCACTAATAAGGTGAGTTATTCATTTTCGGCCAATGAGAAAACGAACACTTCTCCTAGAAAACAATTTATACCCAATGCGTCACTTATCCCAGAGATGCAGAAATAAATAGCTCCATTTCTTAGATATTGGTGTTCACTTCCATTGCGATGGCAATTCCACCATTCGCTGCTCTCTTGAAGCTGCTGAAACTCCCGTACGCGGTGCTAGACAGAGGATCGAAGTCAAAAACTCTCAGCAGGTTTCGGAGTGATCCGGAGCTTAAGGTGAGGATTAGTTTTAGTGTACTAGTAGGAATCCTAGCATCTGCTTTTTAGACACCTTTTTCTGATTGCAGATTAAATTTTTTACCTGTGCAGAATGCGATGGTTTGTTGCAGTATGTATGTACAGAAAAACCTACATGAATATGTTTCAAAAGTTTAGAGAGAATCTTTATTCGGTCTACAGTTCTTGATTCGGGTTAGCATCTATCTGAAAGGCTTAATGTAACGTTTCTAAACTAGCTTGGTGCCTTACCCTGGTGCGTGCTAACCCTGTTCAACTTGAGCAGACCGAACAAAGAATCCATTTTCCACTATTTCCACGGACAAGGAATACTCAATTTGGACAATTTTTGTCCTCTTCGAAAGAAGGCGAACATGCTGCATGCTGCTCCTATACGTGTAAATTGAATCAAAATGCTAAGAACTTGTAGAATATTTTGTCACGGAGATTATTATATAATTTGTTTTGGACCAGGATATTGAAACGGCGTAATTTTTGAACTATTAGGTTGATTCATAAGTTCTGTCCCTATATGCTTGTCACATTGTGACTTGCTATTAAAAGATCTAATGTTGACCCAATCTGGATTACGAGGAAGGACTATGCATGCGCTACTGAATGAGTGGCCATCTGTCTTGAATCCTGCAACGATGGGCAAGGAACCTGCACCGATAGAAACTCATCTGCAGCAGTGCGCACAATGTTGATTTGTTACCAGCGTAAAAGGAACTGAAGTTCATATAAGAATATGCATTGGGGATGTAGATGACGTTCTCATTCTTGTAGCAGTGACATCATGTTTCGATAAGTTCTCTTGCGAAGATAATATGCTTCGATATACACCGTGTTTGAAAGCCCCACTTGCGTTTCATTTGGAGGCTCTGAAAGCGCAAGTTAAAGGTAAGGTCCGGAAAACCTCATGCAAATTGGCGTGTGCTTTATTGCGCTTTCAATCAACCCCAACTAGTGAACATTAAAGCATTGATTCCGTAAATCTGCTGGGTCGAAATGATCCACATGATTTCACCCAGCGAACAAGGGTAGGAGGGTCAGGTACCTCTTTGAACTTCTGGGCAAACTCAAAGTTTTCTTGATTCAAGTAATCCAATGACTGAATACAAGTCCTTGGAGGTGTGAGCTGCTGCTAAGTGCGGTCGGTACAGGGTTCGCACTGGAACAGCAGCGCTAGCCTCGAAAAACCCAACCAACCCAAAAAGGAACTTCTCCTATGTGTCTTGCGCAAAGTTTGAGGAGTTGAGTGCTGGAGCCTACAAAATGAAAAAGGTACTGTGATGGGTACAACATATGTTTAAAACTCAACCTTTGATATGGAAAAACTTGGCTAGGAATCGTACTTGAAGACCAAAATCTCCTTCACGCAGGACGATGCCCCACCTAATCCTGAGAGCTTTAGGCATAGTCTTCTGAAGATACCTGGCTGGAAAGTCATGTACTACCCACCCGACATTCTCGATCAAGCCCTATCAGACTACCACCTAGTTATGTAACCAACAACAACCTGCTCGGTAAAAAACTTCACTAAATGTAACCACATGGGATGCGAGCTTTTAGAGTTTTTCCAGTCAAAAAGGACCTCCTTTTAGAGCAGTGGGATCGATGAGCGATCTCATAGATAGAGCAGGGTTGCTTACATAAATGGCTAATATATCAGTGGTCGATGCCGCATTATTTCAAAGTTATTTAATTTTGAAACAAAAGTTGCCAATGGGGACAGAACTTATGAATCAACCTAATAGAATAGCAATAAGATCATCAATAAATGAATACAAATAAAAATGATCTCATCGAGAAATAACATGGTTTTCTCTAAGAACTTTTTGACGGGGCCTGACGATGGAAAGCCTTGTTTACAGATCCTTGTTATGCCGCTTCGAATGGGGGCAAATGGACTGAATTTGACTCAAGCGAATCATGTCGTGTTCATGGAACCCATAACGGAGATGTCTGTCTTTGCTCAGGTTTGTTCTTGTACGGGTATGACGATACCGTTATTAATTTCATATAATACGCAATTTTCTTCACAATATTCAGCCCTTTTCTTTCCTCTTTTCCTCTTTTCCTATGGTCGATTCCAGGCCGTCGGAAGGATTGACCGCATAGGACAGCGAAGAGCGATTACCGTCCACAACTTCGTGGTTAAAGGCTCAATCGAGGTGAGAATGGAGCCTATTTTCCAAGTTCTCTGATGAAAAGGTGTCTTTTTTTTCAGGAGGAGATCTATGGGATTGTCAACAAAGGCCATGAACAAAGCAAATGGACTTTGAACACCCTCCGTGAAGTTTTTGGCATTCAGCCACGAACGTTGACAGAAAGGGACGATATTTTATTGGTGGAACTTTGAAGGTTCCATGGTTACTCCAACAGTCCACAGGTGTTTTGGTCCCCTCCATCTCACCGAGAAACTCTCTTGGTCCACCTTCATTATTTTATAAGGTCCTAGACTGTTTGTGCACCGTAGTTCTTAGAAATTCTGCAATATTCATTGTAGGTAATTGTTATTGCTTACTCCTGAGTTTTCGAGCCAAACTTTCATTCAATCAATACCTAAGAACTGCATTGCCCAGTATTTTTCATGGCACTGCCAGCATTATTATTATTGTTACCTTGCTTTATTTTTTCATGAGCTTCCTTTCATCAAATGTTGCTGATCTCTATATTGATCCAGTAGGTCACGAGTATGTGGATAGTTGTCTCAAAAGTAATGCGCCGATCAATAATCTTTGACCAGTAGTCGCCGCGGGTTGCTGCCGTTATAACCTGGAAAGTATTCATTCAAAAAAAAATTTCAAGCAGGGTGTGCAAGATCCTTGATGGGGAAGCTATTAACTTCAATGCGTAACTAGTCAGAATGAAGGTTTTTAAAGATTATTTCTGGGATTTTCTCCATTTATTACCGGAATGCTTTAAACGACGATTTATTGATCGACGCCAGATTTCTGGGACAGCTTTTGTAATGTACCGTGGGCGTCGATGATGGTGGCCTTTCCGCGGCTTCGAAAAGCACGCGTCGCGACCGCGCCGCTCACTATGGGATCGTCGCCACAATGCTGTTTCATCACATTCAATATTAACCATTAAGAAAACTAACTAACTATCAAGAAAACCACTTGGTTTGTTGTCTTCGTGAGGATTCCCGCTCGAGCGGCGCGGTCACGACGCTTGCTTTTCTTGCCGTGGGAAGGCCAACGCCATCAACATCCACTGTAGATAGCAGTGCTTGTTATATTAACATTCCTACGTTCCTTCCAATCAATCACTAACTTTCAACGTTTATTAATCCTGTAGGGGGTGTTTATTATTTATTATCCTAGAGCAGCGATCCTTATGGTGTCATTCAATGGTGCAAAACTGCGCAGCTCTCGTTGTTAGCGCTCCGATCCCTTGTCTTGGTTGTTGAAAACCGTCATCTTGTTTAAGTTGTTCTACTACTTGTTATGCTTGAAATCCCTCAATTTTTCTGTTTTCAATTTCGCATGTCTCCCTTGCTGTTTTCCTTCCTGTTTGTTTCGTATGTCAGAGATTTGCATGTCCGTAGATTAGAGGAAATCCGTACAGAAGCCTTAGGATAGTTTTTGTGAGGATTCCTCTGAAGAGTTTCAGGTGTTATTGGTTTAGGATTAGAGCTTTACGTGGTCAGTGCCAAATGTCGTAGTTAACTTGCAGAGCTTACCTAGGATTTTTGTAAACTTTTAGTTTAATTAATAAAGTTGAAAGAAAAGGGAGTGCTCGTGCCTTCAGAGGGACAAGGACATTTGGCTAAAGTCGTATATGTATGGGATCGTAAAAATTGCGCTGGGGGAATTCTTCCAGGGATACTTATTCCTGCGGATTGAAAACTTCTTGCCAATGTGATCTTAGGAGGTTTAGATGTGTTGTGGTTGGTTTGAAAATAGTGGGGATGGGTAAACACAGGGTTGGTTACATCCGTGGGATAGGCTTCATTTGTTCTAGGGAGCTACCATGGCTTGATGTCAAGGAAATTGTCCACAAAATATTCTGGGCTCAGATGTATCACTGACATTACCCAAGGTAAACATGCTGGGTACGACGTTAACCACGGGTAAGTTGCGATACAGTGAGAATTTTTTGAGGGTTATCTCCATGACGTATATGGCCGCTGTTTCCATTAACACCCTCCCAAATTTCCCCATTGTTAACACGGGCGTCAAGACATTTACCCAGGGTAATTTCAATGATGCATCCAGGCATCCTCCGTTTGATTTCACACATCTCCAGGAGTAGTACCATGGAGCAGCACAACAACTAATTCGATCCAGGCTAATTTTCAGTGTGTGGTTCAATTACCCAAGTTGATACTTGAAGATAAATTGGTCGGAAAAAGGATTAATTGGTTGGTTAATCTTAGTCAGTGGGTGTACCAAGCATTCGGGAAAAGGCGAAGTGGAAAAAACCTAGAAAAAAAATCGAAAATCGATTTGAACCTATGGTTTAAATACTTCGGATTAAATTCGCTGCGGTATGGAAAGGAGCTTTTTTTCTGGACAATTCCCTCCAGATAACTATAGTGTTCGAGAAGATAGACGAATTACGTGGCCGCAGAATCGCGGCGGGACACCTGAACGAGAGATGCGGTGGGAGCATGCTCCAAGCGAGAGGGTCGAGTAGGTCCCACCGCGATTCTGCGGCCGCGACGCCAAGATAGCGCGCACACAATTCATTTATCTTTATAGGAGGACTATATTTTTAATTTACTCAACCGAGGAAGGAGGAAAATCTTGGAGGATCTATGGATTTCTTGGGATTGAGGGAAAAATTCTAGAAGGTGAAGTACACAGCGGTTTTTCTTCTTTTTTTTTTATATGTCCTGATTCTTCGGAGCTACATACGAATCCCGGTAGAGCCTGTCATAGAACAGGTTGACCAGTTGACCCTACGTATTCTCTCCTTCTCTCTCCTCTCAAAAATGGTCACTTCCACCTCCCCCCTCCCAGAGAAGCCTGAGACGTCTGTGTAGGCATGGCATGAACGAAAAGTTAACTAACTGGACGCTTTCTCACGCCGGAACATGGTCATGTGTGATTTCTCATTATCGTTTGTACTTCGTTCATGCTACAACTAATGAGAATCGGCAGAAAACTTGTAGTCAATTGTACTCTTGTACAGTGGTGGGAGTTTTCTCACATCGCAGCAATTCGATAGCGTTCTGGAAAATTCCTGGAGAAAAGTACTGTGAACCATAGCACAATGTACAGTGAATGTGTGTCATGCGAGACGGAGCACTTGGACCTGGACGCGTGATTGAGATTACCCTGGGTAAACTTGATGACGCACAAGAATTTACCCTTTGCCTAGCACTCATGGGTGCGTTTATCCATATGCGACGTTGTATGTACTCAGCTTCCAGATCCTGGACACATAATTGAAATTACCTTGGGTAAGAGTGTTGACGCTCATTTTAACTATAGGTTAATTCGTAGGGTCTTGATATAGTGGACGTCGCTGGCGTTGGCCTTTCCGCGGCCTCGAGAAGCACGTGCTGCGACCGCGCCGCTCGACTAGGAATCCTCTCCAAGGCAACAAACTATAGGGTTTTCTTGATAGTTAGTTGATTTTCTTACCAGTTAACATCAAATGTGATAAACAAGTATCAAGAAAACCCAGATTCGCCACTGCGGCGAGAATTCCATCGTGAGCGGCGCGGTCGCGTCGCGTGCTTTTCGAGGCCGCAGAAAGGTCACCGCCATCGACGCCCACTGCACGTTTACCCTGCGTAATCTCAGTGGTGCGTGCGGAGCATAGAAATTTAGGTTACCGGCTTAGAATAGACACTCCTCCACACGACTTTACAGCTCTATAATTTCGGGGGAGGGGGAGTCTTACGTTTTGACATAAATACCGTATTCTCAAATACCGTATGCACAAATACCGTATATGCATGCATGTTTAGCGATTGAAATGGGTGACATTTCTCACCAACTCCACCTTGCCTTTTTTGATGTGGAATTTTACAGTTTCCGTCTTCCCTATGTAATTTGGGTGTACAGAGTTATACCTGGAATGGGCGTTGAGGATAGGTCCTGTGATTGGTTAGTTGCACGAATGAGCCTATCGCAAAGCTGGGCCTGTCCGAGCATCCCAGGTACAATGCTCCACACCCGGAATTTCTTCATCATCTAAAGTGGAGAGTACAGCCTTATGACCTGCAATATAAAGAGATCGAGGACAGATTAGTGAATCCCTCCAGAGCTGTAGACGAACCACTAAGTCTTCTTCTGATTAGGTGACTCAGTGCTCAAAAATGAAGCATGTTCTTTTACATAGCTGCTATAATATAATATTCGCCAGTGCAATGGGCGCCGTTTCATGGAAAATTGTGTTATTAAAGGACAAAGCTAGAAAGTACGTCTCCTGCCGCATGCTGGGAAAATTTCCGCATTATCCTAGCTGGAAAGGTTTCTAGAATTTACAGCCCGTAGAAAAAAAAACACTGCGATAGCATGAGAATGACGCAACGTAAGAGATTGTGAGACTGACGATTATATGAAATCCAGCTGGAGAGCGGCAACTGGTCAACATAAGCTTCTCGACGAGTGAGGTAGGTTCAAAAGCAAGTAAGGATAATTCTAAACTTCTGCCTTGGTAGGACCACCACTAACCAGACACCACTCGATTTAAACTAGTATTTTTGGTGATTTCATAATTAAAAATGTTACTTCTATTTCTTTATTGTTATTTAATATTTCCTTTATTACCAAAAATATTTATTCTATCCAGCGCCCCAAAGGCGCACCGGAAAATCGGTGGAAGGACAAGACAAGACGTATGCAAGGATATGGGAGAGCTTGGAGTCACTAAGGATGACGCTCAGGACCGAGATCGAAAACAGCGGTCCCCCGTGAATGCGCGGGACAGGCGCTAAGGAGAAGAAGAAGAGATTTATTCTATCCAGGTTCCAAAAATGGCGGAGGTCCTTTTCTCCCATGCCAGCCCTGACTAGGCATGCTCATTCGTCGTTCAACCGTCTGAAGTTCAACGAGGTGAGAGCACGGACGGAGAAATAGAGGCGTGGCTTCCCTCTGCGTCCATGTGTCGCGCTGTCTTGATTGGTCAATACTTCCTCCGTTTCTATTAATACAATCCCGGCATACATATGTGTGTGCGTTAGCACACCAGTTTTCCTTCGCTGTGGATGAGGTTTCCGCTTATAAATGATGTCTCAGATGCAGAGATGCAGATTACTTATTCTCTAAAAAACTGCTGTGTCTGGGTGATACCGTATCCATAATGGCACATGTCTTCTTTACTATACGTGCATATATAAGATATATCTAATTTTGAAAAGTGGAGCTGCCTTATCCTCCACCAGCAGCAGACATTTCGCTTCAACAATTAACACGAGTGCGATTTTGTTCTTTCATCCCTATCTGCTGTCCTCATTACTCTTCCATTCTTCTTCTCTTCTTTTGCGTGGGAATCAACACAAAATTATTCTCTTCCTGTACTTCATGTCAGGAATTGTTTGATCCCCTCAGTCTCGTGTTTTTCACGCTTTTTTGCCAACTTCGAGTTTTTTAAGGAGAGTTCTGCGCAATTCCCAGAATGTGGCGCCTTATACGGCTAGTCACACTCATCCGATATTCTGTAAAAAATTTTTCGATTCCAGTAGTGGCTCATGATTATCACTACCTACTCTTCTTCGGACCTGTTGTGCCATGGACATCAAAGCCATGACCACATGCACCATTAAGATTACCCAGGGTAAACGTGCCAACATCACACAAGTGTACCCATTGTTAGTGCTGGCGGCGACAAGTTTACCTTGGGTAATCTCAATCATGTCTCCAGACCCATGTGAATTTTGTTTATGTCCAGCTTCTCTAGACTTTCGTTCCATGTAGGTACCGTCATTATTCCAGGGTTAGGATCAGGTACGCCATTTGTGGGCTCGTGAACCCTATGGCGTGCTGCACGTGGGCCCACCGCGTAAGTTTGGGGGCCAGCCGAGGATCTATCGCACTTCCAAAATTGGTATGTAGCAGGTATGAGCGATACCAGATTCCCTATGATTCGAATGGTGGTCCGGATAACGGATGGGCTGAAAATGACCAGATAACAGCTACATGGATAACCGGGCACGGATAATCCGCTCATCCCTGATACGTAGCAAGCGTTTGTGAAGAGGAAATACTGACTTGTATAGGCCTACCTCCAGTAAGTCCTTGTCCAGGGCACATAATCTGCTTTCAACTATTCTGAAGAGAAGTTGAATGCTTGGCGCTATCCAGAGGGATTAATTACGCTGAGAACATCATCTTTTGACCATTAGACTACCGTAACATCGAAAGGTTGTGGATTATTGAGGATTTTGAAGTCCGAATGAACACAAATATTAACCTAACTCTACTAAGTTCAGCTTCACAGAATATACAGCACGGAATCTCGTTATTTTACTTACCGTATTTCATGTTGGATTGTCTGAATTACCAGTATGAATGGGCGAGGATTTCTCTAGAAAGGAACCCTTTCATCTCTACTACTTACTGGGGATTAATCAAATGTCGCGTTCTTGCATTCTTAACCGAAAACAATTCACTATTTAGCTTCCGGGATGATCGCGAGCAAAGTACTCAATGGATTCCATGTAGGTCTGACCACCATGGTAGAGTTTATCTTACAAGCTTCATTCAGCCTGAGAGATGCTGTGGAAAGAATAAAATAACCCGACTATTCAACGAGATATGAGCTAAGATTACTGAAATTTATTAAATTCAGATAAATCTCATAGGTTGAATGACATTTGCGCAAGATCTCTTGGCCATCTAAAACTTCCTCTTCTTGGTAATCATGAACCCATTCTTATTCCAAAAGATTGACTCTGAACAATCATTCATTGCTCTTTTTAGGAATTTACTGAACCAAATGAATGAAAAGATGGATGATCGAATGAATGAATGAATGAATGAATGAATGAACGAGTGAGAGAATGGATGAAAGAAAGAAGGAAAGAATGAATGAATGATCGGTGGAATGAATGAATGAATGAATGAGCGAATGAATGAATGAATGAATGAATGAATGAATGAATGAATGAATGAATGAATGAATGAATGAATGAGTGGTATGAATGAATGAATGAATGAATGAATGAATGAATGAATGAATGAATGAATGAATGAATGAATGAATGGGGTGAATGAATGAATGAATGAATGAATGAATGAATGAATGAATGAATGAATGAATGAATGAATGAATGAATGAATGGGGTGAATGAATGAATGAATGAATGAATGGGGTGGATGAATGAATGAATGAATGAATGAATGGGGTGAATGAATGAATGAATGAATGGGGTGAATGAATGGATGAATGAATAAATAAATAAATAAATAAATAAACAGGCGAGAAAACTGCAGCAACTGCGAATAAATAGATTCCCTAGGCGAAGACGTATTGGCCATGACGAACATAGCCTCAAGAGAAAAAATGAGGGAAAAAATTGAAGGGAAATTCGCGACGACTGCAATTTGGAAGCGGCTCTCTCAATTTTAAAGAATAACTCAATTTTTATTCCGGGGTAGGATACTGTATTGGAAACGCGGAAAAAGCCAGTTTTTTAAACACAGTTTTCTTTAACAAGTTATCTTGTCCGACGGTTTTCTTTAACTTCACATTTTTATCAAACCTAGTGGGTCATCTTGTATGTGCTTGGATATTAATTCGGCTGGAGAGGGATAAAGAACGTTTGAAATAGTCGCCATCCTTGCCAGACTAGATTCTTCCTGAAAAATTCAATTTTCCATTTCAGGACTTCATGAATATGTAGCCAAATTTCCCAGAGCACCAACAAAAGGCTGGCGGAACGCCTATGAAGAAACTAACTGACTTTAAGCGCCACACCAAAATTTGCTCCTCGTCATTCAGCCCTACTCCCGTCTCCTCTAAAGCAAGTGCTCAGGAAGATTGGTATTTTGTGACAGGATGAAGTTCAGCCTCAGATTTACTCCATTCATTCTTTCATTGTGAATGCCTTCCATAATACATACTTAGAGGAGATTGTACCAGAGTACTCTTGTAGTCCACGTGAATCCTTTCATTACGTTTAGGAGTTGGATAACAAGCTCTGAATAATCTCAACTCGTTAGAACCTATACATGAAGTTGATGTAGCCTTCTGGCGAATGTCCGTGGCGTTCTTTAGAGTCTAAGAGGATGAAGTGGAGCTCTAAAGGGTTCTAACCCAACTTCCTGAACGCAAGTTTAAGTGTAAACTTAAAGAACACCCCTATAGAACGCTTGACGGTTTATACTATGAATTGAACCTCTCGTAACCACTTCACGTTTTTGTTGTATTCATTTATTTATTTTTCTGAAATAGTCACTTGATGTTGGGTTAGTAGGCAAATTTCTGTTTGGATTGGAGCAAAAATGGGAAAAGTCGATAAAATCGATCAATAAATCGATATATACGAATCAATAATACCTGGCGAGAAGTATCCTAGGCCCTCCACCGGATTTGGGTGCGGTCCCATACATCCGAGCTCCTTTCTTCGTCACTTCGCTTGTAGATGCCTTCATAAATTCCGCCTTCAGATTACCAAGAAATGGTTATGTGATGGCAGAATACGACGGGATAGCGGAATGTTCTTCTCCTACGAAAGGTGGAAGAAATCCAAACCCGGAATCCCATTCACGAAACCCGTGCGCATCTAACCAGGGCTAGGCTAACCCACATAACCAGCGGAAAAGGAATATGCTTAATCGCATCATGAAGAGGAGTCGATCACGTCTACATACAAGCTAAATATAGAGATAAAGGAGGATCATCCCCACACCACCGTCCCGCAAATGCTCAAGAAGATAAATGAGCAAAATTATCTCTCTAAATTAGTAAAATTCTCTCATAGTCCCACTTTCAGTCTTCTGCCACAGTAGTCCTTTCTTTTCTTCCACAGCCTAGAATCCATCGGGTGTGCGGGGAATCCACGGTCAATCCATGCTGTTGCTTGTTGACGTAACATGCTCATGTGCTAAGCTTAGCTCAAAAGATTAGCACTATGTACGAAGTCCATGGGATACGAAGTTTTCCCTTATGGATCACTTTAAACAAACTGAAATGTTCCATACATTTCCATTATAGAAATTGACGCTGACTTCGGATTTTTGAAAAAAAAAATCCTGCACCCCTCAGCATATTCAAACTAGATTACATTAGGCTATGTTCGTGTCTTTGTTCGATCACAAAATGCGCGACGACAAAGAGCTGAGGACATTGGGTTTTTTGTAGGGTTTGAGTTGTCTTGTGCTTTAGAGGTCCGCACAGGTTCTCCGGCTTGGCAAGTGCTTTCATCAAGTTGTGGCCATAGGAACGACGGAATCCATAGAAAGGACGCTTCTTCGGCTGCTGTTTTTATTCTTCTTCTAAAAGCGGCAGCAGGCGAAATTTTCGTCCTCAAGTTAAAGTGCTAGGTGTGGAAAACAGTGTCAGATGAAGAATTGCGATCTATACATACTACGAACATACAAAAAATCATTTCAACATTCTCTATGATTCCACTACCTTACTGGTGAATGTGGCACGAATTTGGAAAGAAACGTTCATTTTTCGTGCGATGTTTGTGCACGGAACGAATAGTAACAAATGAAAATATTGGCCCAAACATGAGTGTCCCTCCACCCGCAATCGTCAACCCAGTTGAAGTCTCTGGGATTTGTTCTCACGATGCGCCAGCTTACGCGAGCTTGGTCAATCATAGCCAAGCCCTAGTGGTGGACGCAGGAAGTGGGCTTTAGGGGGGGTGGGGGCTGGAAAAAAAATAGGGTCTCCGCCGTTTCGGGAAAACAAAATTAATAAAAATATTATTTTTATGAATAATTTAAAAATAATAACAGAAATAAACAAATGAAAATAAACTAATACAGGATTTTTATACGTGTTGTGCGGCACTAAGGTTTCGTGCCGGGACCTATGCAAAATCAAAGGGAAGGCTATCAGCGCAGTCATATGCGCCGTGGAGGCCCGTTTGCCGATCTTCTGAGCTTCATCGTCTTCTGCGCAATTTAAGCATGGAATATCGTTTTTGCGTGACTCAGTGTCTCACAATAAGGCAATTTGAATGAAATGTAAATGAAAAGTAATTGATTTGGAAAGAAAATTGTTCAATAAATAATTGATATAAATAATTTAGAATGACATCAAAATTTGTGTGGGTGCTGCGTATAGATTTTTTTCTGAAAAAAAAGAACAAGAACGAGCATGCAGAGCCCCTGTGTGTCTGCCCATGAACGCCGCGTCGCGATCCCGACCCTGTCTGCAGCCGTTTGGAGTTCACTGTACATAATTTTCAGTAATTCTTCGTGGGGTGGGTGTCGAATTCAACATTCTCTTTAGACTACAAGTGTTAGGGATAGTAATCATGGATATAGATGAAAATCGTAGATACAAATTTTTATTTGTTTGGAATTATAGTGTCATCGAGGGATGTGTAAACTGGTAGCTTTGGGAGCGCATGTGTGTCTTTGTCTGCAGTTACGTCCGTGGCGTGGTGTCGGCCGGCTGATCAGCTTATTCGAATTAGGTTGTAAACTTTCTCCTGTGGGTTTTAATATCCATGTAGTGTGATTCCTACTACATTGATTGATTGTGATTCCTACTACGTATTTTGATGATTTCCTACTGTCCTCCTAAGACCAACTACCAGGCACACCCTTCGGCGTCTTTTCATCGATCGAACAGGCGATCAGTCGTCCCGCATCATGCTACGGACGCAATTGCAGACAATGTCACGCTCACAGGCGTACTCCCTAAGTTACGAGACTGTATGTTGTCTATTGCTCCGCTGACATTCTGGCTGTGTTTTTCGGATCGCTTGCGTTGCCCACTTCGTTCGCATATTTCTTGCAGGATAGATTTCCTGGAAAATTCCTTGAAGTGCTTTTGGAGATAGGCTCCTCTCGTGTGGTGACATATGAAGACAGATAGCCTCATTTGGAATCACAGGCAGCTAGATGACGCCCTTAGATTGAGGTTGACGCCCCGCCCACTGCAATTAGTAGTCGGCATCAGAAGCCCGCGACACCACGACAGAACAACTTCCTCTAGATAATTAAACCAATTTTCGTTCATACTGAATATGTTTTGCATTTCATTGTGTCTCACAGCTCTGGTATACGAAATTATTTGCCACGACCGTAAACACCATTACTCTGTGATTGTGAATTCCACCATTACTTTCTGCTTGTGAATTCCACCACCTCAGGTATACTTACTTCCCTATAATCGAACTTAAAACCTGATAGTTCTCCAGAAAAGAGGTGAGGATAGCCCAGAACGTTCCATTGTGAACTGCTGCGAGGATGGGTTCTGATGAGCCCTAGGCGTTGAAGTTCAGTTCTGGAGGGGCCAGAGACATCATGAAAGGTTGTGTAGTCTCACATCCGTGGATATGAACACTCACGGGCAATTAATTTTAAAAGTTAACTTATCCCTTAGCTGGCGTCTGGAGGAGCGGTCCGGCTTCTCAACGCTGCTGTAGGTGCCACTGGAGTAAGGACTGCCTGAACGACACGCTTCCACTCTTGACGACTTGCATTGACAATTATAGCTTCGACGATATTGCACTGTAGCGTCTTCAGATCCTCCTTAACTTGCTTCATCCAAGTTTTCTTCGGTGGCGCCCGCTGCTTTTTCCACTGCGTAGATCGTTTCCTCCACAGAAGACCGTGTGGTAGTCGGTACCGCACTGCATTCTGCAGACATGTCCGAACCAATGTAGTCTTCGTGTTCGGATTTTTCTTCCACAGTAGGTTGGTGTCCATAACTGCCACGGATCCGTTCATTCCGGATGCGGTTAAAGATAGTTATTCGGAAGATGTGACGAAGACACTACATTTGGAACGTCTCAAGTTTGTTTAGGTTCAGCTTCAACAGGGTCCAGGTTTCAGATCCATACAGAAAGATTGGCATCACTAGGGTTTGAAACCGGCGCATTTTCGTCATCAGCGAGATGCCATTTTTTTCCAAACACACCACTTTAGCAAAGCGAATGCTGTGGAGGCCTTTTCAACCCTGCTGCTGATCTCTCCTGTCGACGCCACTTTCTTCTGAACGAAAGATCCAAGTTACCTGAACTCCTAGACTTGCTCGTGTTTTACTCCCTCGAGGTAGACATTGGCTTCTCAAAGACACGGGTAATAGCTGGGAGGGCAGTTAATGCGTTCCGGGTAAACCTTAATAAACAATTGCGTTATCAGTACAGCTCTTACATTGTCTCCTTTATTATTCACATTCGTAGTATCGGAATATGCACATGCTGCACTATCTCAGCGATCGACGAGCAGAAGCATGAATGAGGCAATTAGTGGGGATCAGCCCACTACTGAGGTGCGCCTTAAACTTCATGAGAAAGTTCTCGTTTATAAAGTTCTCGTTTATGCCCAGCAGTTTAATCTCATGTACACAGGGCCATTTAAGAACTGAAAACAATTCACAACTCACAATACATATTTTGCAGTTTAAAGGTTAAATCACAGGGTTTCCTGCTTAATTGGTCCTTTGGGATGTGCAGTGCGTCAATCTTCCGTTCGACAAAGTAGAACCTATACTAGAGAGTTTTCACTATTTAAAACACCGCTTCGTCCTCGCAAAGAAGCCCGAACACCAAATTGCCGGCTTCCGTAAGATAGAAGGTTTGGTCTGGGCGAGGATTGAAGCTTGAACATGTAATTAAACCAATCCTCGTTCATATTGGATACGTTTTGCACTAAAACAAACGAAGTGGACTAAGCAAGCGGTTCGGAACGCACACAGCGCTGTTGATCAATGTGCTACATTGTTGACACAGGAACGTTTCATAAGTTGCACAAAGTATATAGTAAGCGGGAGGAGCTGTGCTTGTGGCAAGGATAGTGCTGTTAGAGACCGAAGTTCTTCTAAAATGCTCCTGTCTCTGAGCTCATTTGATCGCTTCTATTCTTGCACTATTGAGACTCTATTCAATGGTTTTGTTTTCTTGAGCTTCCGGCATTAATGCCTTCTTCAGACCTTAATATTCAGAAAATTTGCAAAACAATCTTTGACCTTAAAGGTAGCACGCATTGAAAACACGAAGAACCATTGCTCACCTTCAGAGAAGCGTGAATCGCAACCTAGAACTTTGTTGCTTCACATGCTATCGCGCGGCAACGACACGCGAGCTAACACGAGTTCGGGCACATGTACAAGCACGCGGCTTCCCCGTGGCGGGAGTTTTAAGGAAGAGCAATAAGGCGCGCAGAAATGGCACACCGATTAAGCGGACTTCCTTCGGGTATCGCGCTGTTAAGTGGTTGGATATGAGTTGATGATAAGCCAAGGGATCGAGTAGAGAGAGAGATAGAGATGATTTGATAAGACAAGGGATCGAGCGGGTGCTCCCTATGGCCTATGGCACAATAACGTTAAAGATCCAGGGACCAATATGATCTAAGAATTAACGACCGAACGCTTTCACGGATAGTGAATAGACGAGATCTGCGAATCCATAGGCCTGAATCCTTGGCACTGTTTTGAAGGCAGCACCCACGGAAATTTCTGATGTTAGGATCTCAGCATATTTCGTAGGTATCGAAGATGTTCAACACTTTCTTAAACACAAAACTTCACGTTAGCATTGAAAAAATGTTTTTGAAGTTTCACAATCAGGTAGCGTTCAACAGATATGGTCGAGTTTCGCGAGCCATGGATGAGACCCGGTAGCAAAAGATCGATAAAACAGTCTTCTTCGCCAGGCGGATCTCTGAGAAATCAGCTATTTCTCATGAAATGCAGCCTCTTTGCACCACAGCGAAAGAAATAACTATTGAAAAATTAATAACAATTGAAAAAGATGTCAACTGAGAGTCAAGACATTATAGACTTCCCCACGAGAGTTGCGCGAGATGCGTTCCCCAACCAACACCGGAGCCGACCGCACACCGCAGGTTCTCTTGCTCTCTGCGTCTCCGAACTCTAACGTGTTCCTGCACTGCCTCCACCCACCCTCCCCCGTCTATGCTCTAGCCCCTCACGCCCGGCGCAATGCAGATGGGGAACGTATCTCATGTAATCCCCCAGGAGAGAAGAAATGAGAGGAAATTGAAAATCCGCCAGAAACTAGCGCTGACAATAGTGAAACAACTGTGAAAATCTACTGGAAGCGACCGCAGTTACCAGATACAAAAAAATTGAAAAGAAGAGAGAAAACTACACAATTCTGGAAGCATAACGAGAGAATTCCTTCGAGAAGGGTGACTTCTGACAAGGGATCAGCTGGTAATCGATATTTTCCGCGCTCCAAAAAGATATCGGTACTCTAACTGCGAAAACGAAACAGGGAAAACACGTACAAATCAGCTGATAACTAAGTCTATCTGGTCTTATATGACCGTATTGTAAGTAGGTAAAAGGACACTTCCAGTGCGGCTTGTGTGGCGAATATGCTCCCCAAGTCCTGGGTTTTATAGAACTTTCGGAACGTTTGCAACGAAATTTTCCGTGGGTGCTGCCTTTAAATCTCTAGGCTGATATCACAGTTGCTGGACATCCCTCGCAATCCCACGAGTGATATGAGTTGCTTGGTTACAGACAAGCACGAGATTTATTCATTATTCACTTGTTTATTTATTATTTACAAACGTGGGGGTATGGCATATCCAGGATGCAGGCAACGAGGGAACAAACATGGTGGAACAACACGAAAACAGACTGGTAATTCTTACTAGGGCTGCCTTCTCTGGGATTGAGTTGAGGCAATTGATCACACTCTATGCAATGAAACTCCACATGAAAAATTGTGAAAATACCCTGGTAAGCTCAAATTTTACCCAGGATCTTGGCTTACAAGGAGCTGCTGGATTTGAATGTCCACCCAGAA
Source organism: Ancylostoma ceylanicum (assembly GCA_000688135.1). Classification (NCBI taxonomy): domain Eukaryota; kingdom Metazoa; phylum Nematoda; class Chromadorea; order Rhabditida; family Ancylostomatidae; genus Ancylostoma; species Ancylostoma ceylanicum. The sequence goes on along the minus strand of JARK01001340.1, from coordinate 3,006,126 downwards.
CGTTTAACCATTTATTGGAACATGAACGAGTATTATAGCAAAATAGGACAGACACCCCCATGTCCAATTCGAGTCACATCCGCGACCGAATTTCGGCTACCCGCAGCAGGCTCGAAATACCTCTTGAGCTCTGAGCACCACCACTTAAGCCACTTCTCGTATTTTTTCGAATTCAAGCTCAAAGATCGGTCCCATTAAGGCTCTGTCCCCAGAGATCATATGGGAAACGTGGTCCAACCTCTTCATCCAGGTGTTCTTTAATGACCAGGTGCAAGAGCCCAGCTGACTCAGTAGTGTACATACTCTCTGCTTGAGAAGAGGAGCCATGACGCCTAAGATCACGCAACCTTCCTGCTCAACCATGCGATGGATTTGGAGGACGTTCCCAAGAATGTTCTAAACTACCCTATGACTCACTGGTTACGAATAGGTCATATGGCGGAATTATTAAAAGTACTGCTGATGCCAGAAATTCTGGGACAGGCTGCTCGTGGAAAATCGGTTTCCGGCTACAGAAATAATACAGTTTGCATATTCAGGAAATTCTAATTCTTCATAAAAATGTTCACAAAATTTCGTCCCGAAGAAAAAACTCCCATTTAGGGAATGATGCAAAGGCGATGTATAGAAAATCATGTGCTGTTCTTCGCTCATGAATTCCGAAGATATGGAGCGCTGTTCCTTAAGTGGGCGGGGCTACCAATCCCTGATTGGTCAGTTCATGCGATCGGCCAATCGCAGCCAATTTGCTCCAAAGTCCTTGAGTTACAGTGCTCCCACTCTTTCAACTGTAGAAGTACTACAGTTTTTAAAACCAGGGAGGTCTAATCTTCCATAGAATGTTCATAAAATTCTGTAGTGGAAAAAAATGCCATCTTGAGAATGACGCAAAGAACTAAATTGTGTGGGAAATTTAAAAATTTGTGTGAAAAATTGTATGGAAAACTTAAGGATTTTTGTGGAAAATTATGCACTACCCAGGACTCATAGATTAAGTGGAGGTGGGCGGGGCTACCATTGCCTGATTGGTCAGTTTATGCAACCAGCCAATCGCAGGGTTTGGCCCCACACTCCTCAACTTACAATGTTCCCACTCTCCTCGAGTGATTCACTCCCGGCCACGGCGCTGATAGTTGCCAATTTCCAGCTATGGAAGTATCCAGAAACATATCCGTAAGTGCACCTACCTAGCTTAACTGCCAATATTTGGAATATTGAATCACAACAATTACCCGCTAATGAGACGTGTTCTAGAATATTGTCTGGTAATTTTATTTCCCAATGAATACCAGTTCGGGATAATAACATATTTTTCCTATTGCTAACATTCCTATCAGATTTTTCCTGTGGAAATTCTTCATAAATGCACTATTGCTTTATTGGATGAGGGAGAGAATGGGCGGGGTACCACAAAGTAATGTGTGTGGAAGAAGAAGTGTGCCATTTCCTAGAAAATTCTCCATCTCCACTGACAACTCTGTGATTTTTTTGTGCTTTGAGAACATGTGAGCTTATAACGTAACGAAAAAAAGTTTCTGGAAGTGGAGTGTTGTACTATGGAAAGTATCGCGCGGTCAAGCCCTGCGATTGGAGAATCCGACCAATCAGGAGTGCGTGCGTCCGACCACTCAGGAGTGATCGGCCGGCCCGCCCTTCTCAGATGCCACGTTTCACACCGAATGTTTTTCAGTTTAGAAAAGGAATTTCGTGGCTTTTGCACCCAGTGACAGTGGTATTATTATAGTGGCACTTCAAAAACAGCCATTATTTTCGGGACGACCTAGTAGTAACTACCATGGTTTTTCAGACCCATGGAGTATACTAGTTTGTTATTCAAATGTTGGAATTACATATACTTTTTTCCGCAATGATTACTGTAGTTCCCTGTAGGACCCACTGAAAAATGTATAAACTCCTAAGAGTCCAAAGAGCTGTAAGAACGTGCGTTTCGAAGCAGTTATGAGCAACACTAATGGGATTTTTTTTCCTATTAATTATTGTTGCAGTATTCATGCCAAGATAAACAAACACATAAATGAGCAATAATCGCTGGGTAAAGGGTGTATATCATCGTGAGGGTAAGAGGGGCGTAGCCAGACGACTGTGATTGGCGTATTCGGGCCGCTCATCACGCCCACCTTTGAACTCAAAAGGCGTCAATCCCGTAATAGATGGTATATTTACGTCTAGCGCCGTACGAGTTCAAAGATGGTGGGCGTGGCGGGCGGTTCGAATGTGCCAATCAGAGCCGCCTGGTTACGCCCCTTATTCCCTCACGATTATACACACCCCCGGGGTAAATAGTGTGGAGGAAAGGGGCGTTACCGGCTGCTACGATTGGCTCTTTCAATCCATCTTAAAGCCAATCTGCGGCAGCTTGCGAGCTTTTCAAAGCTTAAAACATATTTATATTGTTCTTGTGAGCCAATGGCGGGTGAGATGACCTTCAAATCCAGAAACATCGCAGAATTTGACAAACATAGAACTCTGCAAGCGCCTAATTTTGGATGTGGGTCATGATGAGACGAATCATGTTGCTGTGATTGGTCAGTTTAAAGAAGAGACCAATCACAGGGACTTGATCCGCCCCGTTTTGCCTCATAACGGCCCACACCCCCTCATTTTTTCCAGTGAGACAACGCACGCTGAATTTAGATTCTTCACTTTGGCCGAGGTCCTATGTACATAGTGCAAGCTCCAAAACTATGGGAACTCCCTGAATGACGTATCTGCCCTATAAGTAATGGCGCAAATTTTGCATTCGCCTGGATAGCAAGTAAACATCCACGGCAACTCTATCCATACAGCAGTTTCATCCACGAGCCATACACTCACACACATGCAAATGTGATGTCTTGTCTGCTGGCGGCATAAGCTAAGGGGGGGGGTGGGCTTCAGCTCAGCTACCCACCGGGTTCCCTGAGGAGGTGCCGGCGGCTCGTATCGCTTCCACCGCCACTGCTCAACAACTGATTGAATCCAAGCGATTTCAAGTGGAAGCCGGCGGTGCGGTAAACAGCCGCTTTACCTCATTCCGAAGCAGTATTCGTCTGCTGGGGAAAGAACGCAAATCGAGTTCCTCTCCAATCATTCTCTTCAATTCAGCCAATTTCCAGTAAATGTACCTACCTACGCGCAGTGTTTCTGAGAGTTGTGCATGGATGGGATACAAATTGGGCGGTGATCCTTGGTCGCTGTGCAGATGCAGCACGGTTTTCACTGTTGCTCATGGTGAAACAACATAAATGGTTTTTTTTTTCAGCGGTTCACCTATGTTTCACGTCGCATTAATTTTATGGAACAAAAACTCCTACAGTACTCCTACAATCTGGCACGACTAGATATAAAACCAATAAGGTTTCTCAGGAGAAAATCGCTGAGAAGTGAATGATCTGGGAAATTTTCTTTACCCAGAAGTGAAAAATATAATAATTTATACTAGATGCTTGCGTTCCACGCACGTGCGTCAGTCAGGCCCATTCGCACCCCTGACGGAGCTCAAACGCATGCGTTTCCGTCCTCGTAAGGGCTGCGCGATTTCCATTCAGAGTGTGCGCTCCACATAGATCGCTTTTCATGGAAACTCCTCCGGAAGTGAACGCGTGCGACTGACGCACGACTGATGCACGTACCTAGTATAAATTGTCACGAAATCATTGGTCATTTCTAGCTCTTACTACATTATAAGCACAACTATTGTACGGTATAGGACGCCAGAAACTTTACGTCGATCTTTTTCCCCCCAAGAAAATTATAATTTTCCTTCTGCGGTCTTTTCTCCAATCGGTCAGATTACAGGGAAGTTTTAATTTTTTTTTTCGTTGTATAACGGCAGTTTTTCTTTTTTCCCATGATTCCAAGATATCATGGATTATCTCGAGAAATAGAATATAATAAATCATAGACGAAGAAAAAAAACAAATAAAAAAGAACGGTGTAATTTTCTGTATGTCTTATATATGTTTTCTTTGTTTTCTATATGCTCGTATTATTTCTCATTATATTTTCCTCATTTCAATTACATACTCGATGAGAAGAGGGGGCAAATATGAGCAATTTTCAATTTTTTCTGGAAATTTTTCCCACTTTATTGAAACATGTTTTTTGTTTCGGTTTTTTAGCAGATTTTTTATTGGAATAATTTTTCAATGATCCTCCAATTTCAAAACGTTTGGTGGTCGTTTAAAACTATACCAGTTTTAGTTGAAAAGAGAGGGAAACTTTCCTGCAGTACTAGTGAAATTATCCGTAGAATGGCGTTATTTCCACGGGCAGTTTTCCTTTGGATTCTAATATATCTAACCAAATAAATAAATGAATGAATAAATAAAGGCTAAATAAGGTTCAGTGTGGAAGTAAAAATTTTACATTTCTTTGAAGTGCGTAGTGCTAGGAAGTCAAACACTTTTATTCCAACTGGAATATGTACTTGAACTTGGACTAAAAGGTATTTATAGTCTTCAAATTAATTGGAATGTCAATGAATAACCCTGAATAACCCGAATACCCTGTTAAAGCAGTACAAGAACTGCTTAATCGTCATTGATAACTGATAACAAGTCTTAAAAACTTTTTTGTAAACCCCCTCACATTTTGCGAAAGTATTATTAGTATAATATTTTCACGGTGCTAACCTACTGCTGTAGTATGGCATCTCGCAAGGCTAGAAAGAAGTGCTAAAAACACGGGGATCTCGGGAGTACCGGAAGTTCGACTTCCGTCCAAGTCTGATTCGATGCCGCATGTTGACGTCTCATCGTTGACCAACCAACGCGGAAGCTGATAATTTGGTTAGAAGGCACGGCTTTAAGAAGCTAAACGGGCAGTCCGTGCTCTTTCCATATCCTGGGGTATAAATGGGAAATCCAGGAACTGTTTGTGGCTATTTTATGAGCAAATGGAAAATTCTGTCCAAAAATCGACGTGGAGATGGTCAATGGCTAAAAAAAATGAAAACTAACGGCGAAGATTGGGTTTTTAACGCTCTAGTACGCTCAGAGAATGTTGGCCAATTATGGAAGGAGGAGTTTCCTCCACTTCTTTTCCCACATTACCAGTTACTAATCTGCCAGGTAAAGCGCACAATATGCGACGTACATAGTAAGCTGCAACATTTTATCGTAAAACTACCACAGACACAAAGAAGAAAGAGAACCTACATGCATTTCCAGCAAAAACAGAAGAGAAAAAAGAAGGTCACTCCTTCGTCGTCCATTCGCCTCTCGTAGGTTTCAAACAACGCTGCCAATTGTGAAACTTTCCCATGGCACCTTCCATTATTCATTCACAGTAAATTAAAGCGAGTGCAGCGGCTATTTGTCTAAGCATACGAAAAGGTGTGGATGGTACGGCGTTTGGGTCTAGGGTTACAAGAAAAATGTTTTTTTTTCCTGGATTTTTTCAGTGAAGCACTGAGAGGTTCTAGAAATTTCTGGAGAGATGGACATGAAGGAAATAGGGGATTGCTGGAAATTTCTGGGAAAAATTCTTGAAAAAATACGATGTTTTGCCTACTTAGTGGCTAAAGTTGGTAAGAGAAGGAGAACAAAAATTCTGGAAAAATAGAATGCAGGGCCAATCGCAGATATCCTTACCCAAGAAGTCCTACAGACGGTGCTTTTCTAATCCTTTGGACCTGGATTCGTATTTACCCAGGGTAAGCGATTTTACGCTTTTTTAAACGATGGCAAAATTTCTGGGTTGTCGACAGGTTTACTCTGAGTAATCTTAATGATGCATGCGGCCAAATATGCCATAAACCTAAGCTGTACAAGAAAAATAACACCGAAATCTTGAGAATACTTCAAGAATAAGGAATTTAAGCGAAATCCATCGAATTTATCCAGAATTCATCTGGAGTTCGAACGAAATCCGAGGAACGCTTGGAAAATGCATGGCTTGGATGCACAATAATGATTACCCTGGGTAAATGTGTTAACGCCCATGTTCACGATGGGTAAATTTGAGGAGAGTTGACGTGTTTACCCTGGGTAATCTTAGTGATTCATGCGGATCCATGATTCATTCCAGGTTCAGCCGGAGTTGGACGGATTATGAGCCTTCAAAAAAAAACTCTTAGACATATTAGAAAGCTAAAAGAACACAAAAAAACTGTGGAAAAGATCGTTCACAATTCCCATGGGAAAAAGCCGTTTCCACTCCAAGCATTTTCCTTATCTGGAACTTCTGGATCATAAATCAGAGCTATTCCTTCTATTGTTCGGCTAGACTCCAAAAGATCGTTCCAGCTACAATCCACATGCGTTTCCCAGTAGAAAGCAATTAGTGCCGCTGTTTGTCGAGATTCGATGTCCCCGTCGACAAGCCGATCATTTACTAAAGGTCGCCGAGACGTTTTCTCATTATTTTCTTCTGGGAAATTTATAGGATTCGCGTTTCTAAGGATGTCGCACCGGGGTCGTGCTTCATGTGTTCGTGCGAATGTCATACGTTCCACGTGCAACTGATCGTACTTGCACTCTTTGTGTACTTTTTGCAATTATAGTTATTTCTAAGAAATCTTCAGCAGGTGTTCTATGCCCGCGTGCGAGTGGATGGACGGACGGACGCAATGCAGTGCAATCAGTACATAGCACTTCATTTACATTAATAATTAATAATAAATAATGAAATGTATGATAATGATAGTAATAGTAACAGTAATAATAGTAATAATTATAATACTAATATGAACAATACAATACTCATATAATAATAACGTTGATAATAAAATGATTTCTGCCCGTTAGTTGAAATGTGGTCACTTGGCGCTGACTATTCGTGGGTTAACCGAAGGTTAACTGGGACCGATAATCTGTTTCAGACCAGCCAATGAGAGGAAAAGAGCTGACCATGAGCCCAGTAAGAGCCAGCGGTCGTTTTGTCCTCTGATGGAGCCTTCGAGGGATAACGATGGTGCAGGTGTAGGTAGCGTGCAGTAACCGGGGGATAACCGTGGCATAACAGTGGGTTAGAAAATGCTTGTTTGTTCCCACTTGAAAATTCCTGCTGTTAAACGAGTACAGTCCTTGTCGAAAAGATAAACGGACTTATATAAGAGAATTTCGCATGCGCTCTCACAGCGTCGCGGTTGCAAAATCGCGGCGGGACCTAACTGACCCTCTTACTTGGAGTATGCTCTTTCCGCATCCCTCGCGCAGTTCCCGCCGCGATTGCGCAGTCATAGAATCCGTCTATCTTTTCGGGAAATAAGTGTAGATGAATATATCCATTGATAATTTGGGTTACGGGATATCCAAATTACACCAAAATATCCACCAAAACGCGGTAATCCGGCTGAATAAAGTATATTGGATACGTGTCCTGAAGCAGCTGAGGAATAGTATCTTGGCTTCATTTGATAGGGTATGGGAGGGAATAAGTACTTCAATTACCCATTCAATTCAACTGGTTTCGGTTTGGTTACCTGCTCGACGGGACTGTCGCAGGATTACAGCTGTATGGCAACGAAATTGTGCACGAGACTTTGAAAATTCTACTACAATTACTTTAAAAGTTTACCTACTTTAAAAAAACTTGGAATAACCGAGGGACTGCTTAAAAAACTTTACTTTACTTTGAAAAATATTTTACTTTGAAATTTTCTTGCCCCGGTATCCGGGCCAACCATAGTTTTCCGCTGTATCCTGGTTGATCAGAAAATTTCCTTTTGTCTTTTTACCCTGCGGAAGTTCCGACAATTCAGGATATCCCATTGTCAGTACAAAACATCTAAGATCGCGCCAGATCGCGTCGAAGCCCAAGACACCGCTGTTTGTTCAGTCGTAGGAGGATGCACGGCAATGATAGGTCTTCTTACCGTAACTCTGCGCGTCATTTGTGACGTCGGGTACGTAATACACAACTTACAACAACATTTAGCTGGTTGAGTGCACAAAAGCGCCAATTTTCTCCCTTATGTCTTGTTATCCCTAAAATCTTCCCAGGAAAGTACCAACCTTCCCAATGGAGGAAACTTCTGGAAAATCCCTAGACTCACCAGTCTCCCAGCTGTTAGCAGTAATTTCACTAATGTAGCGTGCCAGCATATGAGATCTTTTGCCTGCGAAAAAAGCGAATTCTATAAAATATTCGCAGACACGAAGCTGCCTAGGACGAACTTCTTACAGCATTGATTTCTCATGCGTATAATTTCACATACCGTTGCCCTCGTGTGAAATTTAGACGTCAAAATCCACAAAATCACCGGTTCGGCAGCATGTCTGCTTCGACCGTGTAATTTTCCAACTCCGCGGGGGGCGTGGCCAACGCGCTTCGTTCGTGGGAATTTAGCATGACGTCATTGGCTCCGGTGGTGGGCGGAGTCAACTCCTTGGGGCATTCCGAAGTAGTTTGCTTACTAGACATCCTCACCGGTGCACGACATGGGCACACATATCCATTTCTTTGGGACCACAGCTGGGTCCACTAGGCCTTTGGGAGTATTGATTTTTCTAGCACGGATCGATTTTCGATTGATTCCTCTGCCATCTTCCCATTTTGCTTCATCAGTTCATTACTAGTCACCATTTTCTTGTACATATCGACATATTGCACTCTTATTGTGGTACTCTCATTGTTCCAGAGCGTAATAGCACGTCGCCGCAACAATCGATCCGACTCCGATCGATATATCGATTTATTGATCATCATTCCAGATGCGGACACTGCTCGTACTGCTTGCTTTCCTCGCTCTCGCACTGGCTCAGATGACATTCACGGATCAATGGAATAAGAGAAGCGCACCATACGAGCCATTGCCCGCTTTGAAAACGTGAGTGCTAATCGATATATTGATCGTTTATTCATCCAATCACGAACGAGCGCTAATCCTTGTTATCTTTGAGGGCACAAAGGTAAACCTACAGTGTATCATGTTCAATTAAGAAACAGCTTGTTAGGAAGGACAAAGACATGGAAAAGTTACAACTGCAGGCATAGTCTTGGGAAATTTCCTGCAAAAATCAATAACAAGAAATATTGGACAGCAAACGTTGAAAATTATAACCTTGAAGAAAGGAATACTGTAGGTAACCAATGTTTCTCCAAGCGCAATGCGGTAAAGTAGCAGCTTCAAGGGTAGTGGTTATAATTCACGTAAAAACAAAGGTTCAAACATGGATATTTACGTAGCCTACCTATCATCATTCCCAAAAACTGGGAATATACCACGTAATAGGTGCCGATGCAAAACTTTGCATACCTGTTTGGAGCCCATACACTATTGAGATTACCCAGGGTAAACCCCGCTCAGATTTACTCTTCGTTAACACTGTCGTCAACACATTCACCCTGCACAATCTCAATGATGCGTCCAAGCACTGGACATGAACCAAAGGGTTAGGGGCAACCCCTTTGGTAAAGGTTACCCTTCCTGGAAGTCGAATCTGTATCTCCATATTTATAAGTTTGTTTATGGTAAGATACTAAAACTACAAAAAATTTCACTTTGTAATGTAGTAGTGGTAATTGTAGTAGAATTAGAATGTGACGATGTGTGGTGCATTCAGAAACTGCTGACACACGCTGCCCGGGTAAACAATCAATATATCGATTTGATATTGATCAGAATTGACTGCAGCTCTTGCATAATTAGATCAATGTATTACCACAAATCCTTGTTTTCCGGATAGGACCTGAAACAAGTTATTACAAATCTGTGTACGCGCCGGACGCATGTCGCACGCATGACTTTGCTCAGCAGTGTGTTTCCTCTCGCTCTTCATGGTATAAATGCGCATTTGACGCGCGCACGCACGCATTCGTCACGAACACCTCTTGAATTTTGGCAGTTGTGGAATTATTCCATAGCTAAAAATTACTATAAAAATCAATAATGTGTAGGCTAGTAGATCAAGAACAGAAAATATGCGGTTTAAAGGTGTATTTTCAAGTGTTGTAAGGTGTATTTTCAAATGTTGTAAGACTAATAGATATGCACCATCGCGAGGAGAAATGGGGCGGTACCAGACTTTGCATTGATCGAATGCGCCAATCACACTAGCGTGGCCGCGCCCCCTTTCCCTCACGATGACGCAAATCTGAATCTGAGCGGTGAAGGAATACCTTACACGAAATTGGGGTCTCCGCCGGTCTGGAGCTCCGGACAGGACGTTAAATTAATAAAAAACATTAATTATAATAATAAATAATCAGTGAAAATTGCTTAAAAAATAACAATAAAAATAAGCAATTGAACGTGAAAATTTGGCAACGCATTCTCGCGGGAGATTTTCTATTAACAATAATTTATCCGTGGTAAGACTCGCAAAATTCCTCAAGAAAATATTCATAGGTCTCTCTACGAGTGGTCACTTACCTTTTCCCACTTTTTCGAAACGCAACGGATTTGTAGTTAGGCCACGCCCTCGCACGTGTGTACGCCGTACTGCGGTATTTAACTTTGTACACGCCAATGCTTCGATTTCTAGGGATTTCTTCAGAGTAGGCTCTCTGAAAACATCCTTTTCAGCGCCCAAGTCGTTCATTTGAAATGGAAAACGTGTGAATAAATTTTGGACTTTTGCCCAGTCTGATTCCAAATTCAACCACGGCGAATTTGGGAAATTTGGGGAAATTGTCCGAACACGGGGTTTTACTGGCTTTTTTCCAAGTTGTTCAGCAAGGCCCTTTACTAGCTGAGCCTCTGGCATTTTAATGCCATTACGAAGCCTATAAACACACAACACATAATGGGAGATGGATAAAATGCCGGAAAGGGATTGCGGAGCATGAGCGTCCTATAGAGCTGCTGATTAGATGGAATTTACTCGCGATAGGTGCATCGTCGTTTAATTGATTACAGATTACGGTATCGCTCTTACTGTAGAGAGTATGGTAGCATTTTCACTCGTGGATACCTTTAGAAACCAACCTTTTCTTTAAAAAATTGTCTGCAGTAATTTTTGTCTCATGATCTACCGTAGTTTCCAGGGTGTGTATCATTGTGAGGGAAAATGGGGCGTTACTAAACCACCGTGATTGGTAGATTGACTGAATGCGCCAATCACAGCAGCCTGGTAACGCCCCATTTTCCCTCACAATGATACACACCCTAGTTTCCGCATTGAAATAAGGATTCTACAGGAAGTAAACAAAGCTGGCTGGCTTCTTCTTCAAAACACTGTCTTGGCTGAATGTTGTTCGTGTAACTGCACTGTGGGAATAACCTGATCCTAGATACATAATTAAGGTTACCCAGGGTGAATTTAGTGGAAGGCCATCTTAACCAGCGTAAACTCGGGGAGAGTTAGCACGTTTACCCAAGATAATCTCAATTATGGATGCGGTCTTTGAAGTTTGTATTGGTTTGATCATTTGAGGAAATTGAGGAGCCATAGAAAAATTTATTCGATTATTGATAATATGAAGAAATATAGAAACGAAATGATATCCTTCCTATTCTTTGCAAGCTTCACCTTCCCAATTAAAGCTTTTTTCATTTGAAATTTCCGTGTGAGCTCTTCATTCGAGTATCTATCTTGAATAATATACATTGGACAAAATGAAAATTGAAACAACTTGTCTACTTAAGCAATCATTCAAATTTTCGAATATTCAAGGAAGAAAGACCCATCTTGACCTATCTATCATTCACTCCTTCACAGCTACACTGATCTCTCTGCTTCGAATATTCGAATTTTCATGTTGTTCGACATCGAATATTTGAATGCAAACATTATCTGCAAGTTCGCTGTTCGATCCAAACCCGTTTTCATGGATAATTCTGTGGATTTTTCCCCGGAAACTCGTGCTCCGGAAATTGTACCTTAGCACTGGAAGTTCACCTGAGATTAGCTCGAGTGGAGCAGATTCCCGAGCAACACTAATGAGCCGCGATCCTGGTTCATGGATAAAAGATGTGCGCTGGATATTAATCCGTGACAACCAGCAACAGTGAATAATAATTTGGTCAAAGATTAAGTTTTGATTTTTAAAAGTACGGGTTACCTGGAGGGCTTAACAATATTTTGATAATTTTTCCTTGAAATCAAACTTTTGCAGGGCCTGGATGCGTCATTGGGATTGCCCAGGATGAACGTGACCGCAAGAAGTTTTCCAAGTGGTAGCACAGGCATCAAAGCGTTCACCCCGGGTAATCCCAATGATTCATCCAAGTTCTGGTTTCTCTTCCAAGAAATTATTAGGCTTGTGATGCTCACGGGCTTCATCTAATATACCATACAAATCCTTTTTCCGTGGAAATTCGAAGAGAATTAGCCTTAAATGGCTTCATTGGATATGTCATGCGACGAGTGATTTCATCGCGAGCACAGTCTAATTTCCAGGAATTTCTGGCGCTGCTTTATTCCTCGACTCCTCTAGGGCTTCATGCAACTAAAAAAAGAATGATTTTCGTTCCGGAGCCCACAACTGCGAAGACCCGTTGCAGTTGAAAACCTACTTGGTAGAGTAATTGCCTCAGATAAGTCCACTTCTAACAGGATTAGACTGAGAAATGATCTCGACATGGTTTGATCTTTGGGCGGAGAGACCGAGCAATGAATGATTCGGCGATGACTGGCTTATTACTAGAGAAGAGCCTGTGAACATGGGATAACCGGTGCAGAATCATAGATTGGAAAATAGTGGAAAATGGGAAATAAGATTCTCTCCCCCCCCCCCCTCCTCCCACTTTTCCGTAGCCATCTATAGGACTTTTTTGCAAACGGCTACGGAAACTTTCGGTCGTTGTTCCTGAGAGGTGCTGAAGGGTATCATGATCTCTTACTAGGAAGATTTTGCCAATTATAATCCTGATTATTGCCTAGAAGCTCGTGAAACTCGTCCATTGTCACCCCCTCTCCTCCTCATCCCACCCATCCTCTCTTCACTGATTCACCCATTCCAACCGAAGTAAAACTATTGAAAAGCTGCTTCCAGTGACTTTCCAATCTCTATGTTTCCAGGAAGGCCTTAGCTCCGTTCCGGCTAGGCGAGTTTTGAAAATAGCCTCAGGAGGGAACCTTTGCTACCTACTCGCTTGAAGAACGGGGTAGGGGGGAGCCTACCATTTACCCAGCCCTCATCCATTCAGGGAACACTTCAAATACTGAGTAATAATTTTAGATGTTTTGATAAGAGTGTTGTCATCTCATTACTTCACTCCCCTTTCTGAAAAATTTGTCCCTGTACGGGTACTTAATCCTTGTGTCGTGATAATTCCACTTCTTAATTACTAGTGAATGGCTACTTACCTGAAAGGATCACTGGAAAAGTGGGAAATAGAAGAAGATAGTTCAGAGTAAGTCCATAAATAGTTTGAAGTTACGTAAAGTCACCGTTATTCCCGTCAAATAGGCGTAGCGTTTGTCTCATAACCTGGATTTTGTAGTAGGGGATCCGTACAAAATTCGACGAGACACCATATACTTGTTAGCGTTTTCCGTTTCCCTACGGTTAAATGTTTGGTATTGTTTTGATACCTTTTCCCGTAATGTTGAAGGGTTCAACCTTTCCTAGGTGGATGGTGACAGAAAACATACCTGTCTTGTTCAATAACTCAAGTTCTGTAGAGGTTTGGTAGCTATACGGTAGGCATAGTCTCCCCCAAATCCTCCGAAAATTTACAGAAGGAAGTGACTTCCTGAGCTGATCGTGATGAGTGACATTATTTTGCATTACATTGCCATTTTCTTTCCATTGCTAGTGTTTTACCCCAGTTTACCTCAATAATCCGACTGTAATCCTGTATTAATGGCTGTACAGAGTTGATACATGTGCAGCGTAGAAAATTGCAATCCCGCAAATTCTCGTAAGATTTCGTAAGAGATCGTATCTACCGTATACCTACTCTGGTTGCAAAATTCACTGTACGGTGCAAAATGATCACCGTTTTTGTGATGAGAGCATTAAGTAACTTTTTTTCGGTCAGGTTCAACATGGTATTTTCTTCGAGAGTTCTGGGCCATACATAATCGAATGGTACCTAATTTTGGAACCACTGGAATATGACCAAGCATCCCTGCCTCTACAGTGCGCTGATTGGCTGTATCCTTACCAAAGCACAGACCATACAACTCCCACGCACTTTTGCACTACAATAACTAAGAACACATGGGAAGCGAAATCAAATCTATGTCTTCTGTTTTTGCTGTAATCACGGACAAGTACATCGTCTATTAAATGACTGACCGATCTCTGACACCTTGTTACTCCAGCTATTCGACTAATTTTCCACTTCAGCAGAGAAGCATTCAAGTGAAGTCTTCCGCTTCTACCGTTGAATGGGTAGTTTAACCCATTGAACCAATCTGAGTCATCTAAACAGACAACTAACACAAACAACAACGAGTTCCCGTCGAATTGCGGAGATTTCCAGAAAACCTATGAGAGCTGCGTGGAAAACATCGGGTTTGGAAGAGATCTGGTTTCCGCACGGGCACTTCCACATTGGCTGGCATTTAATCCCATTCTCTTGAAGGTCAATCCTGTCAAAGAAAATGTTTTGTCGCCTTGGTGATGTCTAGGGCACGGTTATAATCCCTTTTTCTCGATTTTGAATGGAAAAATAGAGAGAAGGGAGGTTTACTATCTTGGAGCCACATAGTACATATTCCGGTGGATAACCTATCAAAACTAATTATGGGGAATTATTGTTTTTCCTGGATTTCTGGGAGGGATATTGTTTTTCCTGGATTTCTGGGAGGGACATACTTTTATCTGCAAGTGTTTGTTCCTGGTAATAATGAGTATTTGTAGACTATAAGCGTGATTTGAAATAATTTTGATAACTTTCGAAATGTTTTGAAATAATTTTAATTTAATAGATGTGTGTGGAAAAAAGCGACTGTAACGCGAAAATACCTATAACTCAATGGGATACTTCTTCAAGGCCCACCTGAAGAAACCTTTGCTCTCACTCCTTTACAGTTCTGGAAAAATCTGCAACATTAGATTATATTTTCTGCGAGACAATGTAAAAACATTTGAACAAAGCTGCAGAGGTTTGAAATGAGGCTGGCAGATAGAGAAAATCTCTCGTTCCATCTTCTAATTAGGATATGGAGCGGGGACTATACATTTTTTCGCTGAGTTATTCCTGTCAGATGTACCATTTCCCTGCCGGTTATTCCCCCTAGTCTACCACTGTAATCAGCGAAATCATCTTTGTTCACAAACTCAATCCTGGATCTTTCTACGAAGGCGAGAGATCGCTGATTGCTCAGTGAACCGAATGGGCCAGGCAACGATGTGGAAATGTTGAGGGGTTGAAGGCATGTGTAGAAACTAGGACTTAACACAAGAGGAGACCTCGAAAGCTTCAATTTCCATTTTCTCGTAGCTCCATATTTATCCTGAGTGATATGTGTGAAATCTCTATTTTCCTGGATGACGCCAACTGAAGTCTGCATAAAACATTCTTGTAGATATTTTTGTCCTTCCACAAAATTCTAAGGAATTTCGGCCAACTTTCTACAAACTTCAGCGATTCCAGCGAAAGTTCCCACTGAATCTCGCTTATCCTTCTGCCACATTTCTTGCGTTTTCTCCCGAGAAAATTACCATGAATTCCGGCATAAACCACAGGTGTGGAATCGCCTTTGGAGGCTCTCACACATCAACTATTGCTTCATACACTCACATGAGCAGAGCAGCACGCATGAGCACGAGACGCTTACATATGCTTCGAGATTCTCCCGTGAAGCCACCCCCACTTCGCGTGATATCTTTGACTAAGAGATTAGCTCCTGATTTTTTAGGATGCAAGAAAAAATCCGCTAGGACATGGCATCCGCATATTTGATTAAGCAGAAAAATCTGGCAGTGGCATACTTCGAGGGGATGTATTATTAATGTATTAGATTGTTCCAAAAATAATGGCCGCAGCCAAGAAAACTCGAAGCTGTATGAGCCCACCAATTTAGGAGCTAGGTAGACAATATCTGTACGATCAGAAAGCACTAGGCCTGCGATATTCAATTCTAGGACCACGTTGTCATTCCTTCATTTCTGTGGTTTTTTACAGTCATGCACCCTGCGAAGCTCAGCTTCAATGCGGCCATTATTTATGGAACAACCCAATAGACCGTTTTGAACATAAAACTACGTCTAAAATTACCGAGGAAGCATTTCCCAACCTTGAATAAGCTTTTACTGTAAGGCTTTGCCCTGGTCACACAGCAATACTTTACTTTCCTTAAACTTCGCTCTCATTCCAGGATTCCCAGATGACGCCTGAAAAAGCCATTTTCTTTTTAAAACCATTTTTGGTTGGTATCCAGTAGGATGCATCTAGAATTGCCTGAAATTTTTAGATAAATTTTTTGTGGAATGTTGAGTCGTGGAATGAAGGGTTTCAAATCAGAACGGCTTTACTCCTACACATAAAAACATTTGGATGGATGTGCTAAGAGTATGTTCCGAGCTGGAAACTTTTCCATATCCTCAAGCCAGGTAACCCAACTCCACAGAGCGCACCGTATCCTGACTGTCCTCCCTAATCAAACTCCTACGGGAACATTGCGGCTGCATATCTTCTATAGTCTCCGTAATTGCGTGAATTCAAATGGAGTCAGAGCGACGACCCTCCTACTCTTTCATCAAGCGGCGCAAATTATGGGTAAAGCTAGTCTAGACAAACTGAGTAACATTGTTTTGCTGAAATACAACTTTCTAACTCATCATTATTTCCAAAAAGAGAACTAGGATGCCCAGGAGACGACACGCACCGTGTGAACATCTGTGAGACAACGAAGCTCTGCCTATTTTCTAGCACCGAAGTTAGAACTTGAACTAAAAATAGGAGAGTCGATCTAGCCTGTAGGCAGTCCTAATCTTCGATGTAGGCTAATATTATCTGAATTCCGTTTAATGCATTATTCTTATGCTAAACCTAAGATGCCTGTGAAGGGGAGCACACATTCAAAAACTCGCCTTTGAGATTTTGCCATTTTCTGCGCTACTTGAGCGTGCTGAGAAAAAAATCTGATGTCAAGAATCGCTCGAAGAGCAAAACTGTACTATTTTGAAGATGCCCAATCCAACACAAGTGGAAGATATTGGACGAGTGATCCGCTCACTGTAGTATCGGCTGAAATAGCTTGATCGATGCCGCTGTACATACAACTCACATATTCATACATACACAACTGTACGTATACATATACACATATACATATGAATAAACACGTCCATTTCCACCAAGGCTCCATCACCTAATATGGTAGTGCTATTAGTATCTCTAATATAAGTTGATCTTATTTATATAAAAGTACATCTAAGCTCATACTAATATTATGCAACGCGACATTGCATATTGTATCAGCTTATGAAATATTAATGTAACTTACTTACTAAATCTCATAGCTATGCCAAACTGCATAGCTGTGATATCTAGTGAGTACATACTACTGTAGTCTACTGCCTAATTGGAAAACTCATAATGTAATGATAATCCTACATAGTCCTACATATTTAATAATGCGCGTGTTAAAATATGCTCTTACATTTTTGAGATCTTAGAGTGCCGAGAACACTACACAAATAATTGATAATCATTATCTTACGAATCTTTTTTTTTTCAAATGGGTAATAAACAAACATACGTAGCTGTGTCTACTCTTTCCCGCGAGAATGCCAAAAGAGCAGAATCTGCGAGAATCCAGCTCCATCTAGGTCCATGAATAGGTCTTTCGTGACTAACCTGTGTATCCTACCATCATTGTCCATACACTGCCATGGGTGTTGAAATCCTCAGTAGTCTTTATGTAGGAGGTTTTCTTCTTCCTCAGCTCTTACCCCGTTTGATGGCGGGGTCTGCTTTGCTCGTACGCTGACGCCACTTCGTCCTATCGTGCACCTAGTCTGGGTGATTTCCAGCTAGTCCCAAATCAGGTCGTGTCAAGCCAGCGCTGCTTCGGTCGTCCTTTTGGTCGCTTGCTGGGTACTTCGAGGTCAAAGGCGATTGTGCAGGCAGTGTCGTCATCAGCGCGAAGGACGTGACCGTACCATCTTGTATAAGAGGATTTCATGCAGCTAATTTGCATTTTGAGCCAACAGCATGAAATAGTAAATCCGTCAGAACAGAAGCTCCAAACTACTTAGGTTACTCGCATACGTAAAATCAAGTGGATATGCAGACAAACACAAAAACGCCTCAATCCAGTTCCCCCGCACCTCGGGCAAGCCAAAATTTGTTCCGGACAATAGGTGACTGGCACTATAGAATCACATTGCTCTTGCTATAGCCAGCTAAGAGTAATCCACAACCATGTTACTCGTCACGGCTAGGCACTAGACAACGCACAAGCCAGCAACGATTGAGCATAACACTCACTCAAATGTCATCCATTTTCAGGGCTAGTTAATTCGGCAGATGAGTTGTCACAGACCCGTTCTAGTTTTAGTACCCTACAGAACCTTTTTGTTACGCAATGACATTGACGAGTGCGAATTACAGACGCCTATTGCACCGTACAGTCACCTTTGTCGGGAGTAGCATCACTCTAGAGAATTAGAAGTAAATGCTAACTTCTGCGCGAATAGTACGCATTGGATGCGAAAAAACGTAGATCAGTCCTACCGTAATTACAAATAATGAGATGCAGGGTACTGTACAGAGATCGAAGGGAGAGAAAAATGACACATACTCTATCGTGGAACATGTGATATATTTATGGCACATTCCATTCCTACATATATAGTATGTACATAGAGCCAAAGCGACGTCACTAGAAATAAATTCATGCGTACCTTCTTACCAGTAATGTACCAAAAGTGTTTGAATCTCAGAAAACTGCTATTTTCAGTGCGGGACGCTCTTCAATATGCGGTCGTCACGCGATCGAGGAGCTGCTTTTCCAACTCTCCCAACTACAAGCCGCTCAAAAGGAGATCGTCGCCGAACTGAACACCTGTATGCCGGCGAAAAGGCAATGAACACATCGACATCGTTCCGTTATTCCGGGTTGAGTGTGTTAGGGACGTAGTGGATCAGCGCAATCCAATATAGATGCCATCTGCGGTCAGCTGATCCTTGCGTATCCAGATGTCGAAGTAGACACGTTGTATGTTACATATTATTCTAGTAGGCAAGCATCCAGCATGTCTATTGATTGTATTTTGTCACTATTGATTGGCGTTTTGAGTGAGTTGTTCTCGTCAAGCAGTCATTAAAGACCTAAGATTCTTCGCTGTAATTCAGTATTGTTATGCATCTGCTTCATAAAGATTGGTTGAAAGAAACATGAAGTAGGACAGACGCTCCTCACTCAGACAGTGAATCATTTTATTAGTTGGAATCTGTGGAGTGCGTATGTACAAGTTTTATTAAAATGTGGCTAACTCGCTCTCATACAGCATACTTCGTCAGTTCGCGAAAAATGGAAAGAGGTCGTGGTTATTTGAGGGATACAAGGGTGAAATGTATTCCTAAGGGAAAATTCAAGAACAATTTCCGAGCTGTGACCCTCTCTTCAAGGTCTCTAGGGTTGTTTCTTTATTAATAGTAACAAAACAAACATTAAGGAATATAAGGGTGAAACCAGGGCGCAGGAACGCTTTGACAACAATCACACACAACAGAGAGACCTGTTCCACTTCCTCATCAGTCAAGGAAGTAAAATTCATTGGAGGCCATGCGTATGTATGAAACATATCTCACGCAACATTTCGATGCCCTCATCAAATCAAGTGCTTATGAAATCCTGAACCCAGATAGGGTGTAAAAGTTTCATTAATTAAAATCACCATGCTGTGGTAATTCAACATTATGTAATAATCGTCCTCCAATTTTTCACTTGGAAAGAATTTCCAGGGACTCAATGGTATACAAATGCAATGGTATACATAATTCTCCGAAAAACTGTCGAAATAACCAACCGAAAAGTTCAGTCCGATAAGCACGAAGCATTACCGTAATTGCTCACCATAACAGATCCAGACCTACCTCTCTGAGCTCGCCACTGATAATTGGCTCGACGTTTGATAGATCTTGAGACCTTAAATACCTACTTGGTTTTCTCCAAAAAAAGCTATCCGCAAAATACACTCCATTTTGCGTCTCGAAACTATGGTAATACTCTCTGCTCACCGCACTGCACTTTTCATTTTGTGTCAAAATACCAATTTTCGAGTCTCAACTCTTAACACATTACGGACACTACGACCCACCGGTGGGTCGTACGTGCTTTAACCTTTTTTCTTCAGAATTCCTTCAGATTTTGCCTATATGGGTAACTTCACACGCTGATCACGAATATGATATCCATTTTGCACCGTAAGGCATGTAATGTAGACATGCAGTAAGCACGCTGTCGGTACTGTAGATGTATTTTTCCCAGGACCTGGTGGAACCATGCACAACAGGCTCATTTAACATGCTAAACACGAAAATAATATCTCCTTTGTACCGGAGGATATTTTTATGTGATTACTGTAGAGAGACTGCATGTACAGTTCCTACAGTATAAACACCGTAGCGCGGTCTAAAAGCTTCAGCGTGTGAAACAGACTTCATATTCGTAATCAGCGTATGTTTCCTGTCCTTGGGAGCGCCCCGTGTGCGAAAATTAGGCACAAATTCGGCTCAGAAACGCAAAACCTGCATTGTCGCGAATGTGTTAGAGAGCTTGTGGGCGGAGCTAAGGGGAGACTATGAGGTTCCGGCACAAAGCACTCCCTTAGCGTCCACAAATAGAGAGCATTTTTATCCTATGAAGGAGTGGATGGTGAGAAACTCTCACAAGGAATTCGAACTTCTCAGAAAGTGGTCTTTCTGGATGCTTTATCTACGATTCACGTCTTCGACTGTCGGCCCCACCCACAAGCTCCCCAATAATTGAGGGTCGAAAATGGGTTTTTCGGCAGTCTTGCACAGAATCACATATACCACTGTGATCAGCAGCTCCTGGAGATTCTTCTGATGTCAAGTGATGATATCATATATCCGAAACATTATATTTATCTGAAACGATTCCGATGCGGGATGATGCCCATATGGACTAATATCCACTGAAGTTCCTTTTGATGTTCTTGATAATGTCGGTATACTTATCAAGTGTGACTTAATAAACTTAAAAATCCTAGCAAGTTCTGGAGCAGATGATTTTACACTACTACTGGTAACTCAAGCTTGCCCCCCCCCCCC
>JARK01001340.1:2949812-2984906 GCA_000688135.1 Ancylostoma ceylanicum | reverse complement strand
AACTCAAGCTTGCCCCCCCCCCCCCTCTCCAACTAGCCAAAAGCATGTGGCACTGTCATGCCAGTCGGGAACCTCCACATTGCCTGAAGTTTCAATTTTCAAAAAAAACTCCCATTCCTGACAAAATATAATATTTATTATTCTTCAAGCAACAATGCTAACAACAAAAAATCAACAATAAACATACGAAAAAATCATGCAATCGCACTACCATCGATTTCCTGACGTTTTGCTTCCGGTGCATCTGAATCCTCTGCAGGATCTACTATTTTCTGAGAATCAGACTCTTCCGTTGACGGCTCCTGACCATTCTCCTTCTTCGCCATGCCTTTTCGTGGTGGGATTACTGTAAAGAACGCTTTTTCCCAATCATGGTTATTCGTGTAGTGCACCAGAATTTCGAAGACATGATTGATCGTCAGGACCTGAAATCCAGGAAATCAGCGGTAGTGAGCAGAAGTAATCAGATTTTTTAACCAGAAGGGTCCAGAATAAACTGAAAGTTTTCCAGAAAAATCTGGACAATGAAAAATGTTATGCCCACCTTTCGAGTTTTCATCTCTACAAACTCGTCAATAGGCAGTCGAGCATGTCCATAACCCTTCCGAACAGCCAGATCCAAGCAAAGTCCTTTGTGGCTATTGTGATCAACAAGGCCACCAATCACGTAGACCTTTGTGTCGTCAATTTCCGATAAAACCTTGAAAAATTGCGAAAAAATTCTGGCCCAAGTGAAAAATCCACGGCTCTCAGGATATCCTCACGTTATCGGAATCAGCAGTAAGGTACACGACCTCTTCTGGCCTGAACAAATCGTCCAATGATTCAGTTTTCAAGTGAATATCCTGATTTTTATTCGATTCAATGCCATCGTAGACCTAAGTCAGAGAAGTTGGGCGTTCCAGAAATTTCTCAAGATTCCCCTCAGCTCTCACCTTTCTACTAAGTCCACTGAAAGAAGTAATGTAAAACTGCAGCGGCTCAGGAGACCTCCTGTTAGCTGAGTAACTCCAATTCAACTGCTGCACGGCTCGGCGACAATCCTTTTCTGACATCAGGTCATCGAACGACATATCGATTGCCACACGAATCTAAACTACATTATTGATTGGACAACGGGCAGTACTGCTATGACTTCCAATGAATATTTATTGATCCATTAACTTTAAAATTGCAATTTTTTAAAACCTTCCACCTTGCACGTCGACTGCTCCATAGCCTTCCCGCGAAATCGTCGAAGTTGTTGCCCTAGCCCGGCCTCCTTCAACGCAATTCGTTTCTCCTTTCTCCGTTGTTTCTCTTCCACCCGTTTGCGTTTACGATGCTCCAGCCACCTATGGCATATTATAGAGAAAACACGGAAACCTATGAAAATGGAAAGGGCTTCAAACACAAAACATTAATGAAACCCTCAAGGCTAGATTCTTATCAACAGTAGGCGGGAAACCTACATACTAGTGATAGGAAAAACTAGTTCATGAAAACAATTTCAGCGAAAATCTGGAATCAAGTGTATGGGTCCCAAAAATTAGATTTATTTTCGAACATTCGAGTACTCGAATAATCGAATTTTGGCGATTTTCGAATATTCGAACTATCGAGTTTTACAAGCTATCGAATCACTCGAGTACTCAAGTAACAAAAAACTCGAATTATTCAAATATTCGCCCGAAAAAAAACCATTCGAATACCGATGTACAGGGCCAACCATAGATGGATTATTTTAGTCTAAATGCAGTATCCTGTATTCCACCATCCTCGTTGATTTTTTCAGAAGTGTATCCAAATGTATCCCAATCTATGCTAAAAAAAATGTTTCTGCGACATGGAGCATCCTGCCGGTGGAAGATGGCGCGCCCCGCTCTGTGATTGGCCAACGCATCCAGTAGCCAACCACAGAGCTCGGTTGCGCTGCCCTTTACCTTGTCGAGCTCCACTCCCATGTTTTTACTCTTTCAATTCCTTGGATTATCATGAAGAGGGAGACCACGACATACCGCATATTCTAAACGACATGGCCGCCGACGCGGTCGGGGATCCAGAGGCAGCGCGGCGGGAGGCGGTTAAGACGTACTCCGCGACGCGACCGCGCCGCACGCGTATGCTCCCTAAATTCTGGTCCTCCCCTCAAAATCGACGCAGTGAATGACACCGGTGGACATATCCTTACACTTTCACAGCTCCGATGACATTCATCTGTCCCACCTTAGCTTAGAAAACTTCAGAAAACTTGTCTATTTCTCCCCAGCGCTGCTCGTACGTTTGGAGGCTGCGGCCGCGACGCGCACATGAATCGACCAATCACAGCTCAGCAGCGTACGTCTTGTCACACAGTCCAGCGCGGCTGTGGCGTGAGCGACTTGGCAGCATACAGATGGCTACAATACATCATACACGTCACACCCGCGCCGCCTCTGGATCCCCGACCGCGTCAGCGACCCAGTGGTTCCGAATAGATGGTAAGCATTAGATGCATCATTTTAGAAGCATGTGTGCGAATAGGTGAGCGAAATAGTCAAATGCATAATCTTCGCACCTAAGCATTTCAAATTATTATATTTATGACCAGCTGAAAATTTGGTCGAAGTGTAAAAGACTCCACTTTCTAGGGGCCGGGTGAAAATATCCCCCACAAATCTCGCCCACCAGGCGAAAAGGCTGCAACCTTTCCAGAATGAGGATACACGCTGTCCTCGGAGACGGGAATTTCTCAACCTGTTGAGCTAAAAAGAACCTAGACATACCTTTCGCGACTTTTCAGCTTCTTCAAGGCATTCTTGGACAAAGCTGGACCGTTGCCAATTTCTGGCGTACATGAAGATCTGTCCTCATCATTTGTTCCATGACTGGATTGATCTTAAAAAATCTAGACTCAATTGAATTAGTGGAGCTTTAAAGAAACAAATTCAATATGCTAGACCTCTAAAAAACATGAACATCGCAGCAGGCGACATGGATTGGTTTATACTTACCGCCATCCCTGTCATCTTGTTGCTGATCATCTGCTTTCTCTTGTTCAGTAAAGTGACCGTCTCCTTTTTCAGGCTCCGTAGAGTGACCTTCACATGACATCACGCTGAACTACTTGGTTTGAACGGTGCTAGACGAGTCCAAAACGAATAAAGTAAGCAATGGGGCGGAGCTTACATATGACTGGCTTTATAAGAAGTTCTAGGCACGCGAATCAAAGTATAGCATAAGGCTTTGAAGGAAATGACCTCGGAACTAAAAATTCGAGAAAAAAAAGTGTCCCTCAATGCTGGGACCAATCATAGCAGCGCTAAACCCCGCCCACAGCACCAAATGACATGCAATGTCAGTAGCCAGAAACTTTGAAAAAACATGAGGCAGATAGTCCTTCCCAAATCATGCACACAGACAAGAGCCTCGTAAATTTATTTAACAGCGAGATTGATTGATATATAACAACACAGGTAAAGAAAAATTATGATTAAGAAGATAGAACACGTTCCTACTCGTCTCTATTACAACTGACACAAATAATACACATAAAATGAGGAAAGTACTAAGGAAGTATGACAGATGCCCTACCTAACTCGCTTTCCAACAGCGAGCACAACTGAAATTATCAATCCACGCACCCGCAATATATACATACGAGGTCTTGAACCGAAAAAGTGGCAATCATTTCCGAAAAAAGTGACAGTTCGCAATGACAAGCGAACATGCGTCCTCTAAGAATTATCCACGAATAGAGACAATTCAAGCACTAACTGGGTAAATGTCGAGTTATTGATCGACTGGAAAGTTATTTTAACACGAAAAAAGAAAGTCATGTAAATTCTTTTGCACATCAATGAGGGATAGGCCTGGGATCGGAGACCAAAGGCTTTTACACCTTAAGCAGGGAACAACTGGCTACATCCTACCACTTGGAAAGAGATATCCAGAAGCACAGTGGACAAAAAACGACCAAAACGGACTTGATCTCCAGAAACTTGTAGACGTCCACTGTGCAATTACGGAAAAAAATTGTGAAGCACCACTTTGTGCCCATGAGCAAAACAGTTATTGATTGGCAGGGCGAGTTAATAAACGGCTGAAACTATGGTAAACCAGAGACAAACCATGGATTTTACCTTCACAATGCAATACAAGACCTGAACAAGCCAAACTGGCAGAGGATACTTCTACGTACTACTGAATTGCTGCTGTGAGTAAATATAGGAATGCATCTAGGACTAGCACCTTTTCACTACAAATTCTTAAACACTAGGAATCCTGCCAGCGCAGCCAGCGCTGCTCCAAAAGTGATCTTTGATAGAAGGTTCGAATCATGTAGGTAGTACACTCGTCGGAGATGGGGATAAACTGCCATCGTGGCAAGTTGCTCGAATATTGGGCCACTTGCTAGGCCAATCTGAAAAGAAAAATTATAGAAACCCTTAAGAAACCATGCTGTAACATGTTCGAACTAATCTACAGCGTATTTAATGGCAGAGAGAGGGAGAAACAGAGAAAGAGAGAGAGAGGGAGAGAGAGAAGGGTGAGAAAGACAAGGAGGGTTGAGAAAGACAGAGAGGGGAAGAAAGAGAGGGGAGGGGGAGAAAGAGAAGGGGGAAAGAGAGGGGAGGAGAGAGAGAGAGAGAGAGAGAGAGAGAGAGAGAGAGGGAGAGAGAGAGAGAAACAGAGGAGAAAGACAGAAGGGGGGAGAAAGACAGAAAAGGGGGGAGAAAGACAGAGAGTATGGAGAGAGGGGGAGAAAGAGGAGGGGGAGAAAGAGAGGGGAAGAAAGAGAGGGGGGAGAGAAAGAGAGAGAGAGGGAGAGAAAGAGAGAGAGGGAGAGAAAGAGAGAGAGGGAGAGAAAGAGAGAGAGGGAGAGAAAGAGAGAGAGGGAGAGAAAGAGAGAGAGGGAGAGAAAGAGAGAGAGGGAGAGAAAGAGAGAGAGGGAGAGAAAGAGAGAGAGGGAGAGAAAGAGAGAGAGGGAGAGAAAGAGAGAGAGGGAGAGAAAGAGAGAGAGGGAGAGAAAGAGAGAGAGGGAGAGAAAGAGAGAGAGGGAGAGAAAGAGAGAGAGGGAGAGAAAGAGAGAGAGGGAGAGAAAGAGAGAGAGGGAGAGAAAGAGAGAGAGGGAGAGAAAGAGAGAGAGGGAGAGAAAGAGAGAGAGGGAGAGAAAGAGAGAGAGGGAGAGAAAGAGAGAGAGGGAGAGAAAGAGAGAGAGGGAGAGAAAGAGAGAGAGGGAGAGAAAGAGAGAGAGGGAGAGAAAGAGAGAGAGGGAGAGAAAGAGAGAGAGGGAGAGAAAGAGAGAGAGAGAGGGAGAGAGAGAGAGGGAAAGAGGGGAAGGGAGAGAGAGAAGGATAGAGAGAGGGAGAAAAAGATAGATAGAGAGGGAGCGAAAGAGAGGAGGGAGAGAGAAAGTAAGAGAGAAGGAGGAAGAAATCTTTTTCAACATTTTCATGTGGATTCTAATTACAAATTCATAGGGGAAATTATAAAACAGTTTGATTTTCACACGCGGTTACTGCTTAACGAAAACTAACAGGTTCAAAATTAGATCCAAAAAATTATAGTTTAAATTCACTTCTAAGAACCACCAAATCCGAATCATTCCTCTAACCTGAGCATCTGTGAACTTGATTGGCCGCGGCAATTCGTGCTGCCGGCAGAACTCCTCTGGAGTCACCTCCCATCGTTGCTCGACTTCTTCGCGTTCAACTTTCGTCGCAATAATCACGCATGGTGTCCTTGTCCTAAAGACAAAAAAAAACAACTTCAAGCAGAATACAGCAGATGGAAAGAAAGGCCAAGAAGGACAGATCTAACCGATAAAAGTACTTCTGATAGATGGTCGCGCAGAACGCGAACGAATCCGGATTGCTGATGTCATAGAGGAAAGCCACTACATCAGCGGCCGTCTCTGCGCTGCTGAGCACGTCTTGGGGTTGGAGTACGTCGACCTAAAGGAGACTGTACGCTATACCGCTACGCTCATACTGCAAATTAACACCGATAACAATAACAGACAGCACCAGGTGCGAAGGACTAACCTCCCTGAGCAGCAAGTACTTGTACTCTTCCTTTACTTTCACTCGATTTATCACGTAGGGATAATGCCTCCTTCCTGTGTGCATTGCATCCAATAAACCACGGCCCACGAGCGATTGCATAAAGACGGTCTAAACATCAGTCCTAGCGCTTTTGTAAACGATTCATTTTGAGCATCTGTGCTATCTAGGGCTACACTCGAACCTTTCCGGTGTCTTTCGCCCCAACGACAAGGCACTGGAACACCCGCCGATTTGTTCCTCTCTCGGTAAGGTCAATCTTTCGCTCGCGGGTAATCTTCACGGCATCAGCAACAGAGCCAGCTCGAGCTATAACAGACAGCAGTTGTACACTCTTCCTCAAATTCTTTTTCCCTCGTTTTTGGAGCATTTCCGTGGAATTTTTTAAACTGAACGATTTTCGTCACGAATTTGCAACATTTTGAATCCAGTGGAAGACTAGAGAAGAAACTGCACATACTTTGCGTACTACGTCCAACTGCAAACCCAAGATATGCCAGCTGTTCCATCGTTTGAGAGACGTTAATTAATGTCGTCATGCTGAAATGATCAACGAATAGCAGAAATCTAAACCTTTAAGGAAAGAAAAAAAAACTCTCCAAATCATACAATAACCGACAAATATAGTCTGTTTCAATAGGGAAGATAGCTGGAGGTACATCAAAGTGAAAAAGAATGTGCAAAAATTAATGGATTAGAAAATGTGACGAGAAGTGCAGGTATTCTGCACGAATACTAAACTACTATCGCGTTTGAAACTAGTCATACAACCAAACCGCGAACGAAACCTACAGGAATACTATCATGGAAGAATGCTTGCGAAGAACTTACTTCCAGTAAGCCATATAGCCGGCGTAGGTAATCCAACCTCGTTGATTCGTCTCAACAGCAGAAAGAATCTGAAAAGAAAGGGATAGTTTCACAGATCAAGTGAAAACTAGCGAAAATATGGGTCAGGCAACGAACGAAAAAAGCAACGGCAAGAGGCATATCATACTCAAAATAGTGAATAGTTACCGAACTATTGATCATAAAAAAATGTGGATTATCCTAACTTAAAGTTTGACAAGGCCCATGGCACTAAAACTCACCTCCCTACTTAGTGCAGCCGTTGGGCAAACGCTGAACAGATTGGCGAGTTCACAAGGTGACAGGCACTGATCTTTGTCTTCATCATGCTTCTCAAACAAAGCTGATAGGAACTGGATTCCTTCCGGTGATAGCTCTGTTGAGCAACCTACAGGTACCTAAAAAGTAAATCACTAGTAGGCGCACTGTAAGAGAAGAACAGCAAAGGCAGATCAAGGTAAAACCGAGATTTCACTCACATGAACCCTTGGGTAGAGGTAATCCTCGCCGAGTTTGAGATTTGACTCATAGCCAAATTTCCGCAAAACTGTCCAAGTTGTCTCATGTCGGCCTCGTTCAATGAACAGAAGGTTGAGATAGAGGAAACCTGAGCATTGAAAAGAATTTGATAACATAAAACACAGTAAAAATAAGAAGACATTTTGTTACACGTGAGAGGAAATTGAACCTAACAGTATTTCAGTAAGGTATTTGATTAAAAGCAAAGCAATTTTCATCAATTTCCGGTTAAAATACGGGTATTTCACAAGAATAGTAGACATATTTGTAGATTTAAAGATATTCTGCACGAAAAAGCTCAAGCTTTTCGAATTATAGTTCTTTTTACACAATTTTACAAATAATGTTGCTCACACAGAAAATGAAGAAGGAAAGTGCCAAGTGCTCTTGAAAAAAGTTTCACCTGGTAGCGATAATGCGCCTTCAACGATCCCGTCAGGGCACCCATCAGCAACTGCTCGTTTCACATCCTCAATAGCTGCTGAGGTCAGAGGTATTCCAAAGCAAAGTTTCTGGAACTCATTCAGCTCCGCGTCATTCAGGTAGCCGTCATTGTCTCTGTCACAGATCTGGAAAAATATCCAAAAAGCTCTTCAGACAGTGTGCGACAATTCCACGGCAAAAATAATGAAATACCCACCTTGAACACCCGTATTAGAGCCTTCCTTGTTTTATCCGTTAGTCTCTTCTCATCAGCATCGTACAAGGGCCTCGTAGGATGAACGACCGCCTTTTGCGCATAGAAGAATATCTCGCTCACGTTCTTCATCGTCTTTGCAGAGCATTCGACGCATGTTTCGACTTCCGGCCACCGTTCCATGATGGGCAACACCTGACAAACAGCTTACTAACGGTATCAGCTTGAGGCACGAGAAATCCACGTAACAGCCAACCTTATCCGTGTGGTTCGTAGGCCCGTCTGACTTGTTTCCAACCAGAATCACAGGGATTTCGTGATCTGCTCCATACACATCACGGAGCAAGGGCAACCACCTGAAAACAACAAAACTCAGAATTACCGATAAGATAAATTTGAAATTCTATGTTTACCTGTCCGTAACCTTCTTAATAGTGCTATCATCGGAAACTGTGTAAACTATGCACACCACATTCGCCTGCTTTAGCTCAGACACAATATAGGCTTCACCTGAAAAACATGCAAAATGACATTTACATGCATTCGTAACTGAGATTACCCAGGGTAAACGTTTCGTCGCCCGCGCCGACGATGGGTAAATTCAGGACACGCTTAGCACGCTTACCCTGGGTAATATCAATGACATACCTTCATTGCGTATGGAACAATCCACTATTGATGTTGTAACGTTTTCCGGGGTGACGTCGGCAGGAATTAATACCCTAAACATCACTAGTGAGCGTAAAAGATGAAACAGGCGAGTATAAGCAGATGAAAAAAGAAAATTGTACAGACCAGAGAGGATAGATACATCATTAAATCATGCAAAGAAGAAAGGACAGAACATGTTTCAGAATGGTCAGCTAGACTTTACAAGGAAAATAAGTCAACAGCAACATGTAGATGCAAAAGAGAGCAATTGAAAGAAAAAAAAAAACGACCTTCAACAAGTGAGTCCTGGACGGTGGGAGACAGCAAGATTGAATTGTGGGAATGAAGAGGGGGTAATGAAAAAAGAGAGAGAAAGAAAAAGAAAGAGGAAGAGAAAGAGGGAAGGAAAACAATGCCAAACACCAAAACATACCGATCCAGCTTCGGCGGCACATGTTCAACCCACTCATCTTCGAGCAGACTCATCACCAACGACGTCTTGCCGACGCCCGGCTCTCCGACTAGTAGAATCCTCACATCGGCTTGCACCTCCTCCGCCATTCACTGTCAAACCGACGTGCGGTCTCTTAAACAAACACCATTGAAATAGAAAACAGCAGAACAGCAGGGCGACACAAAAAAGAGTTAAATCAAATAGCGATAGTGAAGATGGGTTTCAAGAACCACCTATACTAGAAACACTGGATCACCCGTACAACTTGTTTATAGCGTTAGTTTTGGGACAAACAATATAACAACAATAAAATTCGAACAACAACTACAGCTTAACAACAACAAGAACATTTACAATCTGAGCAATACTACACAAATGGGAACTAACTGAGACTACAGTATTCAGCCTCAGTACTAATTTGCTACAGTATTCTCCCTGGATTTTAGTTCCGCTTTCTGTTTCTTTTCTAGCTCTTCTTTCTGCTTCAGAGTTCGGGACTCCTTTCGTAGCTCGATTTCAAACAATTCTTCCTGGTAGACTTCTCTGCAAATTAATGATTGCAAGCAATGTGAACGCGATTTTGAAGAAGAATTCCTTCTTAATGAGAGAACATTGTAGAAGATGCAATTTCGAGAAGATAGCCGCAGTAACTTATGGGGCTACTATTAATGGAACACTATGTATAGCTCCTGAACTGGAGGAAAGAACTCTAGCTCGGTCTCTGAGCGACATAACCAAGTTCGAATACGATACTGTGCAAGCGACTCAAAGAACCGCAATCTCTGTGACTGCGTTAGGGAATATTAAGCCTATTCTCTTTCGATACACGAGAGGAAAAAAAAAAACGTTTCTCTCTCAATGATACGAAGCATAAGCTAGTATGAGCGACGTAACCAAGTTCGAATACGTTACTGTTCAAGCGACTTAAAGAACCGCAATCTCTTTGTCTGCGTTAGAGAATATTAACCCTATTCTCTTTCGATATACGAGACAAAGCATAAGCCACTATCTTAGGATCGACTGACCCACATCCTAGCACTGTTAACGTGGAATCTTTCTCGACTTCAGTCTTCAAGGACTGAACTTAACACCTTGGCGACCTTACGCTTTTGGCATGGTGTGTCACGTGGGACACACGCGCTTTTGCACAAGTAGGACCCGTGCTCAACCGCTTGAGCACCTGGTCCCACGCGGTAGGAATTTTTTCTCTGCTACATAGTACTTCAAAAATGCGCGAATTTGAGACAAACCAAAACGCAAATATGCACGAGCTTGAAGATAATTCAAGAAGTACACCTACATGAGAGGGAGTAAGTAAGTAAGTTAATCTTCATATAAATTGTTCTTTTACTTGTGGCTTTCAACCACGCATTAAAGAAGTACGAGAGGATATCTGCTCTGCCCATCGCGTGTATAGATCGCTTGACCATTTGTTAGTATACCACTGTATAGAAGTTTGCTCATTAAGATTGCTCCACAAAAGATATAACTGTGAAAAGGGCGTGCTCACCCGGTTGAGCACGCGGTCCCACGCGTCGCACCATGCGTGCTCAACCGGTTGAGCACATTGTCGCGAATGTGCTAAGCATATAGCTATCATTATACAAAAATCATTAATTAAAATAAGGAACAAATCCTAGTACAGTAAGAGTAATAAAAATAACGAACCTGAAGATGGGAATCAACTTGGGTACCAGCGGCAGTTGATCAAATCGAACACTGAGGTTATCCATAGCCACTCCAACATTTCCACTTTTTTCCAGATATGCTGGCAGCTCTGGTACCTAAACCTTCGGGTTAAGAATTTCATTGCAACTCTCTTCTCGAGCAAAAAAGGACAGTTGAACGGAGCATAAACCCAACGACACTATTTACGCATGGCTCATGAGACTCGCTGATAGCAGATTAAAATAAATCTGAGCCATTTAAGGACTGACCTATTTAATGGAGGAGAACACCAAAAAACATCAGTCTCACCTTTGGATACCTGGCACTAAAATGAGTCAGAATCACATGACGCGCCTTCATCTTTCTACCAATCTCGACAGCTTGACCCATCGTTGAATGCTTCTTTTTCAAAGCATCAGCCTACAAAGGCAATAAAGCATTTGAGGAAAACAACAAGAGTCACTCAATGAAGTAAACCAAAACTTTAGAAGAGATATGAGGCGCACAATACGCAAAATCTGGTGTTCAGCCCACAGTATCTGCGGACAAAATTTTAAGAAAAATACTGACTTCCGAAAAATTAATGAAAAAAATACAAAGTTCTTGTCAGTAGCTCACCTCGTGCCCATCCTCAAAAGTCGCCTCATGAATCAACAAATCAGCATCCTCTCCTTCTTCTACTAGTAGATCACAAGGTTTAGTGTCTCCAGAGAACACTACACGTTTACCTCCGATTCCGAATACGAAACCGTTGGCCATTCTTGTGTGATGGACCTAAATCCTGGCTTACAGCGAAATTCACCGAAACTTCGAGAATCTGGGCAAAACCTGCACGGCCTTGATCTCTTGGATGTTCCATGTTTGCTCCGAGAAAAGAGGCCGAGGCATTTGCTCGATTACGTTACGGCACGCAGATAGGACTGGAGAGGGCAATCGTCGCCGTTTTGCTGGAGGTCCAGGACTGGAACAAAACTTTAGGATGGACAACACATTTGGTAGAATGAGGCATATCTCGCAAAGGTAGGGTTTTCTCAGTCTTCCCTACGATACGGACCTTAAGAGCTAAACTCTAATAATTCCTAGGCATAAGAACATTTCGCTGCTGCTTTTTCTGTATATACAAAAGTGAAGGTTTGTAAGTATGTGTGTGTATGTATGTAATGAATAAAAATCACGGAGAGTAAACCGATCTGAACCAAATTTTGCATGCAGGTCTATCATTGGCCGGCGGAGGTTATAGGCTTTTTTGCGCTAGGAATTATCGATTAGCTTATCGATTATATCGATTTTATTGATTTTTCGCCATTTTTGCCCAGGGACTGGCAAAAACATGTATACTGGGGTAAGTCAATACGCTGAACATGAATATGACGATCATTTTAGGCTACGGTATCGATTTATTGATTTTATCGATTTTTTCCACTTTCGCTCGGGGACGGGTAAGAACATGTCAGGTAGGGTTCTCCAATATGTTTAACACGAGTATGACAAGTATTTTGCAAGAAAGTATCGAAAAATTGGTTTTAACGAGTTTTTCATGTTCGGGCAGGTGGAAAAAGGGTTAACGAGACTATTTGACATAGTGATCACTGAAATGATGAGGAGTTCAAATGAATGAATTTGTACCCTAATCACCGCTTCAGCATGAAAAGCTTGGTGTAGTAAAACTGCCGAGCGAAGCCGGGTATGCCGTCTAGTTTTCAATATTTGTAAAATCCTGAGGAAAAAAAAAGAACTAAGAAATCAACAAAGAGGTGAGAATATGAAAAAATGTACAAAAAACCTGAACAACATAGTCTCACCACCACATAAATCGACGCTGTTAAGCGAAACTCACCTAGCAGGA
This sequence comes from Ancylostoma ceylanicum, assembly GCA_000688135.1. Lineage (NCBI taxonomy): Eukaryota > Metazoa > Nematoda > Chromadorea > Rhabditida > Ancylostomatidae > Ancylostoma > Ancylostoma ceylanicum. Next base: position 2,972,259 of record JARK01001340.1, on the reverse strand, counting down.
GGTGTAATCGGATGTCTTGAAATATCCACTATTTCAACAAGAGACTGGAGATCACAGAAACACATTGAATACGTCTTGAGAGGTTTCAATACATTGCGATTAGAGACTAGAACTAGCGGTACGTAAGCTTTCCCTGAAAATGAGAACTAGGGGAGGATCAATAAACTGCAACGGTGGTCAGAGGAGGGATAGCCAACCTGAGGCATCCATAGCTTCCTTTCGTCGCTCGATAACAGTGTAGAGGCCATTCATGTGATCTTGGTGAGCATGAGTCACAAAAACCGCGTGTAAATTGCATAAGAGCTAAATTTCTCACATACTTAAGTTACTAAATAACAAAAAAAAATCAGTAGAGAGCCAAGTAGTGCATAAAACCATGGAAAAGGGCTACCAACCTCATTGCAACCTTCATCTCCAAGTAGAACTCGTAACTGTCCATAAGTCCCTTCTCCCACATCGATGAGCACTGCTGCTGTCGGGCTTGTCTGCAGCAAGTATGAACTGACGTTACGATACTTGGACGGCACAGCTGATGATGTCCCCAAGAAGGACACTTTCGGATATTCACACGGTTCCGACAAGGACGCTCGCAGCTTCTCTGTGTCTGAAATTGAGAAGAAAACCATTTCACAGTTGTAACTATTTAAAAAAAATGATGGGTCAAAATTTCACGGAATTTCTTCAAAAAAGGGGTTCGAGCTTCTTAAGCGGCATGGAGGATATGATAGTGTAAAACTAGTCAAAAATCCAGACAAGAAACCCAAAAGTAAGCATACTATACAAAACCAAATGTCAAGGCTGATGAACCCAATACAGAAAGAAAAAAATTGAAACAAAATAAACAGATTTACTGGTGATGCACAGACTCTGGTATCGATTCTCTTTGAAAAATGAAAGAAAAAGAAAGCAGAAGGAACCTTCTCGAAGATCCTCCATCAATTCCTTAGCCTTCTCAGTGAACGGAATCTCTGTATCCCGTAAATCAGCTATTATGGGCTCTTCTCCACCTGAAAAAAAATCACACAAAATCCCAATTCGATACCAATGAGTGACAATGAGTGAAACGCTAAACTCACCTCCCATCCTCATCCAAAACCGTTGCAATGGTGCAGCTTTGATGAAAATCCCGTCATTAACGGCCAGTTCATTCCCTTGAGTGACCAGACCTGTCCAGCCTAATGGATGCAACGGCGGGAACAAGTCGGGGCTGATTTGGTTAAGCAGGCGGTGATTCCTAAATTAGTGCAAATCCAACGAATTCAAAGGAAGAAGCGAAGAAAAAATCCCGATAAAGAGAAAGAAAGAGAGAATGCAAAGAAAAAACAAAAAAAAAAGGTGAGAATCACCTGTAAATGCTTTCTACTCCAGGTACAACTGGACAGGACGCGTTTACAACAATATGTCGGCATTTTTCTCCAAGAGAATCAACAAATTCCGCGTAGAGAGGTAGTTGGATCACGCTTTGTTCGCTCAAATGGACAACGTGATCAATGCACTTCGTCCCACTAGTGAACAGCTGCAAAATCGCTTCAATTAACAATTGCGATATCAATGTCTTGATAAATCTTCAAGGAGCAGAACTGCACGAAAATCGAAGACGAAAAAATCAAAAAGCCAATCAAATGACATGCAACAATCACCTGAATGGCAGAATTCTCGATAATCGCTTTGATATGGGCCTCACCAGAGCACTCAAAAACTAAGGCACGCGGCCGCTCCTCCTTAAATGACGAAATACATTTTTACACAGTAACTGTTATCCATAAGCACTATCCACAAACAAAAGGTATCACAAAACAGTAAATGGCAGCAACTGGTCTCACCTTCGGTCTCTCATCGGAATACACATCCTCCGGCTGGATTTTACGACCATCAGCTAACTCAATGGTTTCGCCGTTCTTCAACTTTCCGATGAGGGGCCCCTTGGGAACCTTTAAAACGCGCTTCAGCAACCAAAATCACAATAATTATGAACTATAAGTAGTAAAAAGACACCATGAACATGTGCTTGCATCTAGCATAAGCTACAATGCATGAATATCTAAGCAGATCCCACCTTATGCGCGATCAGCTTAAGTGGATCTATCCGCCTTGGTGGTTCTTTCAGCTCGATCAAGTAGGCCACATTCAAGGACTCCGCCTAAATGAAGAACTTGTCTTTACGCATCAAAAACCCTACGACTATTAGCAGCAGGATGACTCATAAAGTATTGAAACAATCAAACAATCAGACTAGAATGAACAGAAAAAAAAGAGAAAAGAAAACAAAAAGGAAGAAATTTCTGAAAGTCCCACCATCCCTTTGGTATCATGAAGCGGCGCACTAAGAGGCAGATATGTCACACGTAGAGCCGCATCCTCGTAACTTCCCAAAGTGTAATCCCTTTCGTCAACCTGTGGTTAATAATTAGTTCTATTTTATCCAAATAAACCGACTGCAAGGAAAATTAGAACCATATAAAGCGTAAGATACCTGAGATGGGTACTTAGCCGATCCATAGTCTGAGTCTTGAAACGGGCGGATACATTCCAAGAAATGTTTTATGTTCATGGCTCCGTGTATCCGCGTCGGTAGGCAGTTGGTCTCTTTTGACAGCAGAATTGACGAGATGCCAGCGATGTTATCCCATGTGGCTAAAAACAACATAGTCAAAAACGTTCGAAAGAACGTCAAAACAGCATCATTCTGACCCATGAAAAGTGGACTTTTGTGCGATCTAGAGCACAGCAGTACACTGCCGTATGGGTCGTCACAAACATGGACGGAATGTACAGGGTAAACATTAGGGTTTCGCAATATTTTTCTTAATGAATTATTAGGCCAACCGTTAACCCCTCCTAATTCGTTAAATTCACTGTAAGTACTAAACATAATTCAGGAGTGTCTGACTTCATAGTTTTGGTAATTTGATCATCATGTTTACAAAATTAAATGAAATTTTAATACCTCCACCCAAAAGATAGACTAGAACTTAGTGATGCTATAAAAACCTATAGGAGCAGGATCAATGAACGCACAACCGAGCTAGACCGGGCTAGCAAACCAAATTTCGCGTCTTCCGTCTCCTAAGATTACATAGTCTACAGGCTAAACAATGACGCTATCGTTGGCTTGCATGGTTAACGTTTCATGAATCCCAGCCCAGAAATAGATATAGATATAGAAGAACTAAATATAATGCAACTTCCTTTTTTTTCCAAATTTCTCAACCCGTTTGTATACTGCACTAATGGATGGGGCTTCCAAAAAATATGGAGAACAAGACAATCCCAAACTCAATACTTGAAGTCATTGAAGTCTTGAAAATGTTACTCCAAAAGATAAGAAGAAGAATCGGAAACAGAAAAATAAAAACAAAAAACTTCTAAAAATTCAAAAATAGAAATATAGACTCACACCGTGTAATGAAAATATCATTAACATTCAGCGCTTTCATGCGGAGCTGCGGTAAAAACCGTGAAGCACCTTCGGGACAGTTGAACAAATAAGTTTTTAGCGGTGTACGAATTGCAACACATGGCCGAATATGACAAGTTCCATTGCCCAAAACCTGAAAAAATATGCAGATAGGAAATAATATCCACTCCTGGAATGAAATAAAGTCAATCCTAACAGAGAGTGAGAAAAAGAGCAAAAATTGATAAAATACGTGTATTAACTTCCTAATTAGAAGTTAACAAGGAGCAGAGGTGAGTCAACATGTGCATGATAAAATTAAATATACAACCTGAGAACAATGGAGAATTACCATTTGACCTACCTCGATCGATACATGAGCTGGGATATTGGCGATTGAATTGGCCTGCGCGTCAAGCGCTTCCCGCTGCTTTTGTTGTGCACTATTCATAGAGATACGGAGATTATCGATAGAGGAGCTTAACTCGCGAGCTCTGAAAACAAAATATAACACGCCATCGTACTAGTCAACACGTAGTCCAGCGCAAGCAGGAAATAAATTCACTATATATCTTTGAAAACGAACTTGAAGTGGGACAATGAGTGCTTCCGCAAGATTTGTTTATTTCTCGCGATTTTACGTTCGATTTCAGCTAGGAAATCCTGGTCCAATGATCCTGATTTATCCTTTTTGCTACTACGCCATGGAGTTGATAGGAAAACTGAGCGACTCCTGAAATCTTCATACAGAAGTAGATCAAGAGAGACAATAGGCGGAAAATTATTTAGAACAATTGATAAAATGGTGGGAAAGGGGAGGTACTTCATTTTCGTCTCTAGTTTATGAGTTATAAGAATGAGACAGCAGTGTCCTCGAGAATCCACTAAAGCTTACTCAGCGCCGCATCTGAATCCGAAAAAAAAATTTCTTTTTTTTTCCGCACAGTGGGAGCTGATGATGGAGTACACGGGGGACTATAAGGTAAATGAGTTGGAGAAATGCAACAAACACCAAAACTGTTGAGTATACGTGCGGCAGAAAATGGAACTGGATCAAAACCCAACGAAGTAACACTCGTTTTACAAAGAAAAAAAAACTGATAAATTAACCTAATAAATTGATATATTAACTCAGAGTTTGTCTTAATTTTTAGTTTTCGAAGTTTTGTAAGACTGTTTGAGTTTTTTTTCTCATTGCATAAGCATCTTTTTTATCTTGATTATCTCCTTCGCTGTTGCTTTAGATAATTCTACATTTGTTTAGTTTCCTACCTTTGTGTTTTGCCTTAACATGAGCGCACCCAGAGTGCATTGAATAAATAAGTAAATAAATAAAAGATAAGGTCTCCGAACATGGAACTGCTAACAGCTCAACAAGAGCTGCTTGCTATAGCGGAAAGTTACTGGTTTTAAAAATCATGGTTCTCCCGAAATGAACCTCTAACTAAGTACGCACTGGGTAAAATTTGCTAAGTAAGTATTCCTAATACGTAAGATTAGCAAATACGCCAACGAACCTAACAGACTTAACAGTAGCCTACTTTAACCTTTTTGCCACTGTGTCCTTTCAGTTCACGACTCGCACCCAATTAACCCTAGTGTTCATTGCTCGCGCCCACTGTAGAGCAGGTTTCCAGCGCAGCAATAAAAGTGAAATTGGGTTGGCTACACATAATACAAGCTCGGCACAGCTCACTGCAACAACAGCACCTTCCCCTTTAACCCTTAACGAAAATAAAAACAAAATGAAAACTACTTGACAATATCGCGAATATATACAAATATATGAACTCAGCTAAAAATGCAACATTAATCCAATAATTTGATAATCCAGAAAATCTCAGGTATATGTGACCCACATCAGTTATCCCGTCGAATGAATTAACCACTAGTCAAAACTACCGCAATGTCACACATTTTGAACCGCTTCGAGAACCAAAAGACTGCATCCATTTTACTCAAATGCTTCCGGTCATGGTAGAAAATCGAGGACATCCCACTCATCTTATCCATATGAACAAAGACCTACTCACTGTTGTCGACAAAGTACTATGAGCGAGTTTATCCGTAAAGTGGCGTTCATCTACACATCACTAAAATGACCTCGTTGTAGCAAATCCCTCTGCCATCTTCCTTTCCTCTAGCTTCTATGACTCTTGAGATAAGTTATGGTTCTTACCCAGTGCCTAACAGCATTCCATAAAAACTTAGTAAGTTTTATTTCTGACTGAAGTGGAACGAGGTCAGTTCTACAGGAACAAAACGAAGGAAAACTTCAACCTATTCAAAACTAACTCTTTGCATAAGCATCTCTATAACAGACAACTACTATAGTCTCTAATTCAACTACGGAAACACAACAGTGAACAAAAGACGCGGCTCGAAAGCCCAATAACGATTGACAAGTAGCCTGGAACAACAACTATCTAAAGAAGAACAGTACAAGTACATTTTGTGGAGGAACACAGCTGCTCGCAGCCAACTTCAACACTAAACGCATAATGGGGATAATGACCTAGAGGAAGCGTTCGAGATTAAAACAGACATAGTAAAAGGGAGCATCGTATCAGTAAGAAAAATCACACCGAATAAAAATACACTTCCCGTGCGCACGAAGAAGAATAGGTGGATTCGAAGAGCAATCGTTTCTTATCTAAGAAAGATTCGGCAACGCAGATGGAAGACCGAAAGGCATCGTAGTGTGGGTGTCCTGCAGGCCGGGCTCTGCATGACTCTTTGGAGGAGGAAGGTTCCTGGGATCGTCCAGCGCTTCTGGCTGCAAAACAAGCTCTGACTGTCGAAGATCAGTTCAACTATGTGTTTGTAAGGCTACTACAGTCAGTCGAAATAAATTATTTGAGCAACAGTGGATATCCGCTGGAAATATATGCACTACACAAGTTTCCACAGTGGGCGTCGATGGCGGTGACCTCTCTACGGCTTCGAAAAGCACGCGGCGCCACCGCGCCGCTCAAGCAGACCAGGACAACAAACTAAGGATTGTTCTTGACAGTTAGTTAGCTTTCTTATTAGGTAACATCAAATGTGATGAACAAATACCGAAAAAAACTCAGATTCGCCACTGCAACGACGAATCCATCCTGAGCGGTGCGGTCCCGCCGCGTTCTTTTCGAGGCCGTGGATGGGTCACCACCATCTACGCCCACTGTAAATCACCGGCAATGACAGTGATGAAATCCCAGATCATCTTTAGCATACAAATATTGATATTTTTCACCTTCATGACCACAAAAATTACAAAAAAAAAAGGCTGAAAATTCACACAAGGGGAAAATCTGACACCAATTCCAATTATGTACTTTAACGTCATTTTTTTAACTGCGGTAGCAATGTGGTAGATGCTGGACATTCCAGTAGTCCTAACTCGCTACGCGCCACAGAGGAACGATTGGGTATGATAATGATGAAATCAAATAGTTACGCATATGCGCGGACAATCAGGGTTATAAGATCCTAATGTCGCAGTACAGTGATAACATCCATCACTGGAAATGTAAGTAAACATTTACCACGGGGTTTGAGACCACTCGGCAAAAGCTGAGGGTAAATGCGACAGATAGGTATTGGTTACATTGTTCTTAACACCATTACTTGTTGGTAAACTTTCCGGTGATATCCAAAACGGGCCAACTTTCGGAGCACTCGTGATTGCCACGGGTAAACCCAGTGATGAATACCACCCATCGCTATACCAATTTCCAGCAGCAAATATGCACATGACCCTCACAAAATAAAGCCTCGAACTCACAGGTGGAGCAGTAGGATCAACCATCGATCCCATCCATCGAGTGGTTATCAAACCAACACCCTCAATCATGGCTAGGATCACTGATCCAAGGATGGCTGAGCCAGCCATCACTTTCGGGCCACTGCGAATAGCGAGCAAAGCGCCTGTGAGTCCTCCAGAAGCAATCGAGTTGAAAGGGTCCTCCTGAACACAAAGAAAAACTTTTCAATAAAATAAATGGAGAAGCACAACTCAAGCAGAAAATGATTTCAAACCTTCTTTCGGAGAGCCACTAAGCAACAGTCAATTGTGCTGAACATTCCACCCCAGGCGGCAAACTGAACTCCAGTGATTGTGCTCCTCATCCTTACCTCTCGCATCATTCCGAGCTGGAATGAAAAGATCCAATTTCAAGAGTAGAGGAGATGAATTCAACCAAATTTGGAGGAAAAACCCACCAGCTTTTGGCCCTTGGCCGCATGCTTGTAACCAGAAAATGCTTGAAAAATCGAGCCACCAACAAGACCCATTGCAAACGCCGAACCCAAATCGTCTCCGATTCGGTAAGGACTGAAACGAATTCTAATCAGATACACAGCAGCAAATCGGAAATGTGGGTTTACTTGCAGCATTTCCTTCTTTTGAACAATAAAAATTCGAAATGCAGCTTACCAGGGCTCCCGGGTATATTCCTCCATTTTTTGTGTCCTTCGCGTCTACTCGAGTTGTACCCTTAATTTCGTGGATTTTCAGAAGCAACATGGTAACACCACAATATCACAAGTTTACTGCAGCAAATTTTCGCAATGACATGAAAATAACGCTTTTATTTTGAATAATTCCACATGCAGACTTTTCGAGACACTTGTTCGAGCTCGAAGTTTTTACTGGGCAGGACACAAGTCTAGAAAGTTCTCTAGATTTAGCCCCTCATGAGAGTATAAAAATCAGTTAGTGTAAGTGAAGCAAAATGTTTTAGCAGACCAACGAACAGAAATACAAACGCAATGAAATCGGAGAAGTCTCGAAAAAACTCGCAGGAAACCAAGCTTTTCCTTGGGGTAAAAAAGAGCGTGGTTGTAGCCGTAACCACAGAGAACACTCAGAGAAGAGATTGTAAAGAGAAATAACCACCCGATAATTAATTCAAGAAACTTTATCAGGAAAAATGAACAAAAAATGAAAAAATGACGCAAAGCACTGCAATTGCGCCAGCGCTGACTAAGCGTCACTTGGTTGCGTTTGCGACTTTCACGGCATACAGTAATCTGATTTGGGCTGCTGCTGTGTTTGTCCTTCCTACCTCTGGAAAGCCCTCAGAAACTGCTTGCTAGGAGACGTCTTCTGAAGACGAGGGGGAGAGACCTTACGTGGTTCCGCTAGTGTAGAAAATGAAGACTTGTCTTGAATAGGGAAATAATGTTCTGAAGATGTGCAAACAATAATATTTATGCAGTTGTTGCTTTGCTTTCGTATCGGGGTGTGCTCACCCTTACACCATGCCGCGGACGCCTTTTTCGGTGTATGGCTGGGAGATTTTCAAGCGTACTCCAAGGGCGAGTCGCGGAAATCTGAGAAATTTCGATGTCATATGGAAGAGGGCGGGGCGGTTGTGGGACGCGACGGTCTGCGATTGGTCGATCGTTCCAGCCGGCCAATCACAGAGTCAAGTCGCTCTATCTTTCTCGGGTGCAACGTTGTACACCCAGTTTTTGAGAGGAAACCAGGGATTCAGGAGATGGTCATCAGCGACTTGTCGTGATTGAATTGAGAGTACTCAACTCTATTTTGTATATGTGGTGCATCCCCCTAAGATTCCCTTCGAAATAATGCTTGAAAGGAGGGCAGCACTCATTTCATATTTGAGGTTTTACCTGACCTTGGGATTATTAGGGACGTAGAACTCATGCACAAGGGTGAGGTAGCTTAAAACATGCAAGAAATCCTCGAGTACGGGTCGCTGTTCTCCATGTCTTTGTCCATGACTGTGTGGACGAGTTAGCACATAGGTGCCGAAACATATACCACACATGCTAACGCTAGTAACAGAACTTGCGTTAGTTGGCCAGTCGTTTATCCTAAATGCCTTAACATACTGTGACTATGGCATTAGATGCAAAATCTCTTCAGGTAGGCACTGATTTCTTATGTTCTCCTTACTGCTGGGATTCACCACCAACCGAATACATGTGAGAAGGCTTGTCTCAGAAAATAAAATACAATATAAAATACAGTAAATAAAATAAAATACTAAAAAAAGACTAAGAAAGTTAAAATTAAGTGGAATTAGATTAAAATAATACTTTCTTCAATTTAGGATATCGTGCAAAACTAAAGCTTCCGCGTCGAAAGACATTGCGTGATACTCCTAGACTGAGAAGTGCTCGACGACTATTGTTCCTCGAGTCTCAGTGGTATCTCCGCTTCTGCACTCACTATACATCCTTTATCCTTTTCTTCCTTCGCCTGCATAGGTTGCGCTTTAATGTAATCCATAAAGGATCAAGCATTCTGCATTTGTGATGTATGTATTAAGGACCCGATTGCTTGCCATTCTATTGCTCAGCCTTCAGTTACACTTTCTCAGGAATCATGGAGAAGCAAAACTTATAATTCATGAGAAAGTTCTCTTATCCTGCGATGTTTCATTGAAAAATCGAAAATAAAATAAATCAAAAATGAAATATAGAAAATCGAAAACTCGTAGAATGTTTTTTTTTTGTAATTACAAACTTACCCACTATTCTATTTATTGATTCTATTTATTCGTTTCTAGGGCTAATAAAATAGTCAGCACAGGCCTGTAATATCACTTCACATTAGAAATGAGAGGATAGGAGATTTTCTCAGATCCGGATAGCGGTCCGGATAGGGGATAGTCTGAAAATCACCGCAGGGTGGGTAACGGATAACGACTAAGGGTTTTTCGTACGGGACAAGACCCACCCTGGAAACCCAGAAAATCTCAAGAGAATTTTTCTGTTCCTGACCAAGAACAAAATATTCAAGGTCGTTGCTACCCCTTCATACTTTCTTATTACTTTTTTTATTATTTTTTATTACTTCTATTACTATACTTTTATTCCATTAATCTAAACCACAGTGAAAATGTGATGGGAAAATGCAGTAATACGTGGCGCTAACGGTTTTCTGCAAATAACAGCTGTCTTCCATATAAGGAGTGTTCCTTGAAGGTAACCAATCCCTACTTTGTCCGGACGGGTATCCGATGCTAAAGACTCGAATAACGGTTCGGAAAACGGAAAGGTTAAAATCTACGGATAGCGGCTAAGCGGATAACTGGATACGGATGATGCGCACATCCATGCTTAACACCCTTACTGCTTAGTCTTTTCCAACTCGCATTAGCTCCTCTTAAAGTCTCCTTGGGTGTTACTCATGATAGGGTCATAGACCCGAGAGTGCCAAGGAGGCCAAACTTTGGGCCTAATTCAAGCCCTGGAACTGGATTAGTGTAAAGAACTTGAGATATTAGCCATATATATCCATCTTCATCGACTGGGATTACTCTAAGGAATCATTTCAGCGCTGTCTTACTGCATTTGACTAAATTTCTGTCATCTCACCATAGTGGACGTCGATCCATTAAAAAAATTCTTCCTTCTCCAATGAAATTGTTCACAGAATTTTCGATTTTATCCTCTTCATGTCTCTTATGCTATAATTTCGATTTACCTTGAAAATTTTCAAAACCAGGAAAAACCCCTCAATCTGAGCGCTCAGCCCATTCAGTCACAGTGGCGTGCCCCTACTTCCTCGTCCAACCTCTTCAGACTCATCGAGTTGTGTTAGAAGGAGATGAGCAGCGATTTACATAGTGCAAAGGGTAGAATCGGCGACGAATCATGCTCGTGTGTGAATACTAATGCGCCGTTCTCATTTCTTGCTCGTGCAACGTTCACGCCATTCTCGCAGCTTTGAGGTATCCAGAGATTTATGGATAATCTCATACCTATGGATGTAAACAGCTATGGGTAACACCATGTAAACACCACCATGTATGAGTAGACATGATGATGGCTGCCAGGTAACGGGTAAATTTGGGTACGTTAACACGTTCACCATGGTGCTAAGATACCCAAACTTGTACATCATCAACAAGGGCACCAACAGGTTTACCCTGGGTAATCTCGTATACGTCCGATGGCCACATGCTTCGTTTAGATTACTCAGGGTAAACGTATTAACAGCGGGGGTCAACATGGGCGCAAACACTTTACCCTGGGTTACTCCTGATACATCTAGAGGCCACATACATTATTGGGATCACTCAGGGTAAACATACTAACAGCCCTCAAACTCACCTGTTGTCAACAAGGTCGTTAAAACTTTTCCCCTGGGTCATCCCGTGATGCATCCAGATGCCCCAAGCATCCGTGAGATCACTCAGAGTAAGCGTATTAAAAGCTCACAAACTCACCCATAATCAACACAGGCGTCGTCACGTCTACCCTGGGTAATCTCGCGCTACATCCAGGGGACATATACATCATTGGGATTACTCAGGGTAAACGTATTAACACCCCACAAACTCTCCCATCCCTGACAGGGGCGTCGATACATTTACTCTGGGTAATCTCGTGATACATCCAGAGGCCACATGCATAATTGAGATTACTCAGAGTAAACGCATTAACAGCCCACAAACTTACCCATCGTCAACACAGGCGTCAACACGGTTACCCTGGGTAATCTCGTGATACATCTGGAGGCCACAAGTATCCTTGAGATCACTCAGGGTAAGCGTATTAAAAGCTCACAAACTCACCCATAATAAACACAGGCGTCGTCACGTCTACCCTGGGTAATCTCGTGATACATCCGAAGGCCATATTAATCATTGAGATTACTCAGGGTAAACGTACTGATAGTCCACAAACCCACCTATTGCCAATACGAGCGTCATCACGTTTACCCTGGGTAATACCGTGGTACATTCAAAGGCCACATGCATCTTTGAGATTACTCAGGGTAAACGTATTCACTGCCTACAAACTCACCCATCGTCAACACAGGCGTCACCACGTTTACCCTGGGTAATCTCGTGATGCATCCAGAGGCCACATTTGTCGTTAACATTGCACAGGGTAAACGTATTAACAGCCCAGAAATTTACCTATTCCTGACACGGGCGTCGACACATTTACCCTGGGTAATCATGTGATACATCTAGAGGCCATATGCATCATTGGGATTAATCAGGGTAAACGTATTAACTGCCCAAAACCCACAAATCGTAAACACGGGCGTCGGCACGCTTACCCTGGGTGATCTAGTGATACGTCCAGGTCTGGCTGAAACACAGTAATCGGGTTTTCATGATCTTACATTTTTCTCCAGCTGAATGCACCTTTACTATGAAGCCGTGCTGATACCCTGGGTAATTTTTGATGGGTAGCAATAGGTTGCGGTTAAATTGGGTATGTCTACTCATTTTTCACTGTCTGCAAAATGTAAAGTTAGCCAGTGCTAGAGCAAATTCGTCATGGAAATTGCTCGGAAAATTCTCTGTAATTAGTAGCCACACAATTGAACAGCTCTTTTTCATTTGCAATTTCCATGGCAATGGGTGATTTATTACCGGAGAATGGGCGTGGCCTGGCAAGATGTCCTCCAGGCTTGGCTTAAGGTCTTTTCTCCTGAATATTCCAGGAAGTAATTTTTCCACGATAAAAACCCTACTCGGGTCAGTGCTGCTATTCTACGGTAAAATCCTACTCACTTTCAATTTACCCAAAATTGGCAGGATTTCGCCAGTCCCTTCCCCGTGGTTGAGCATTTCTCGCACGGTTTCTTCCTACTATAATGCCAATCCACTAATCCGTCTGTTTATAACACTCAGCATGTTATTTGCTGAAGGATTTTTCTCCGGGGATAACTTGCACACGTCTAATCGGCTCATTGTTATTGAAACGCGGTGCTCTGCTGGGAACAAATCGTGTATCCTGAAGGGCGTTCACGCTTATTCTCATAGCTCTGCTGCTTCGGTGCTAATCCGCGCCAGAATTAGTTGTCTTTTCACTTGCCCATTACATAAAAAGGCTCAATAATCCAATGAAATATTTGCCTTTTTTGTAAGGCATGGAATGGTTAAACTGCTGGTTAAACTTATCCATCACAAGCCTAGAATGAGCCCCTCTTGGCTCGTTGGCTCTCATTCAGCGCTTTGTGATTAGCGTTTCTTTTCTGAGGAGGTAAAGAAGGACAATTTCACCATACGGGCGTGAATTACTGGTCGAAACTGGCCAATAAAAAGCGGCTAACTATAACTTAATTTTTTTGGACGTTTAAGTCCACCTCATGATAAGCCCATGATTACCATTCTTACAGTTGGCGTTGATAGCTGTGGCCTTTCCGCGGCCTCGAAAAGCACGCAGCGCGACCGCCCTGCTCGAGCAGGAATCCTTTCCGGGACAACAAATGGGGTTTTCTTGATAGTTGCTTAGTTTCCTTGTTAGTTAACATCAAACGTATTGTTCCTAGCTAAATATAGTGGAGATACCAAGAAATAAATTGAAGTGAATTAGGGACCAGAATACGAGGAGGCAAAATTTAAAATAATATTCATGAATACCATGTTGAAAATCCAAACATCTCAATATGACTTCTTCCAGAAATTCTCTTATGAGGTTTCCCTCCTTCACACCAAGACGGCTGCAATGCTGCCAGAGCCATTTCATAATTGAATTTTCCAATTTTCAATGCATCTCCTTCACGTCCTTCAGAATAGGCTATGAGGCTACGTTCACTTAGTTTCTATGGCTGCCAACGACCATTTACTACAACCTCATAGGGCCTCGTTTGCCGCAGAAAATAGCAGTTTTTACTTGAGATGTAAGAACATTTCCCTCGTTTTGGCTCGAGTTCGGATGCTTCGATACTTGTGCTTTGAAATGTTTCTTCTAGATTTGATTTTTGTTAACCGGCGCCTTCATTGAAGCATATACCAAGGAGATTTTTCAGGATACAGATGAAATCCTTCAGAGCCTTTCCATGAAAAAAAAAAGGAAAAAATGTGACAATTGGGTTTCCGAGACCTTTTTATACTTAAGAGTTGCTAGTTGAGAAGGTGAGAGTTCGAGAAAAGGGAATATCCTAAAAATATCTCTATTTAACGCTTATTCTGTTGGTCTGCGCCAGTTTCCGGATGGAATCCGGCCGAACATCGTTGAAACCATACATTTTCAAAGTCATCTGCTCAAATGTCTCCAACTATGGATAAATTTGAGGTAACTTGTGTGGTTCTCTCTTTCTTACTGTTTCCTTCCACATTTTCCTGGAAGTTTAAGCAAACTGCCATCGGGAGCACCTATTTTTCAATCTTGTACGATTCAATTTTGGAGAATAGGTGAGTTCGTATGTTTTGCAAATCCTGGGGCATGACGTATCATTTAGATTACCCAGGGTAAACGCATCGACGCTCTTGATAACAGTGGGTAAATTTGTGTGGTGCTGTCTCGTTTACTCTGAGTAATCTCAGTGACGCATGTAGCCTCAGGGATTCTGCAGAATTTTCAGCGCATTTTACAATATTATTCTAGAATCTGTCTCGTGGACAGTTTTTTTTTAAATTTTACTTTATTAAATTGTCTATTCTTGTTTACTTTCCAAAATTTTTCCTGCACATTCGTGCACATTCGTGCGTACTTCTCCACGAACAATACAAGTATGTACATTTGTTTTCGTGCACACACACCTAAATTCGTGCACATTTTTGCCTCATTTGTACGTTTTCATGCATTTCGTACCGCTCGCTTGAGGTAAAATATTACTCCCACAGCGTTCCTTGTCGTTATCGTAATACTTCATGGCGTGACATATTCTGCGAAGGATATTTGCGCTGCCCTATTTCATCCGGGAAATATGTGCGCAGTGAGATTTTTCCCTGACTGCTTCACTTATACAGCGATGGGTTTTTCCAAGGTTGTTCGGACAGAAAGTTGAGCTGGAAAGTTTCCTGAATGACCGGGGAACACCCAATGATTCATTTTTGGGAAAATCCCCCGCTATCTGGTTTTACCCTCTTAGACTTTTATTCTCGTAATAGAATTATCCTAGTGAAAATAACCATATAAAACCACGATTAGTCGTTCAATCGTAATCTTCTTCCAGACAGAGAAACCCTAGACTCCAAGGACTTCCACATAGATTACCAGTGATCTAGCGGTATCTGTGTACAAAGTAGTCAGCTAACTCGTTCTACGACAAATGAGGACCAGTTCTCGCATAGAGCAACTTCTGTCCACAGCTTGGCGTAAAGAAAAGAACTGAGCATTGTTTCGCGAGAGAACCCCCTGCCTCTGAGCTCACCCTCCCTCATATCCCGCGCTAAATCTCGTGTAAGACGCATCTCATTCGACTACTACCAGACCTATTGCCCTTGTCTTCCGCTGTGCAAGAACTCCGCTTTGCCCTTAGCGTCATCCACGGCAAGACGCGCTAATTAGCCCACATTTAGGGACGTGAGCACCTCTGGGACGGAAATGTGGCGTAAGTGCCAATTTTGCAGAAGAAATCGCACTTGTGCGGTGTAGCTCCCGCTACGGATATGGCTTCTTACCGGATCGACCTGGATATCGTCATGTGCCTTTTGCATCTGCAGAGTTTTTGCTGCGCATTATGAAGCACTTGCAAGGACTAATTACCAGCACATGCTCATTCTATCCTTGGAATGTGCCTGAAAAAGAGGGTGCACTATATAGAATATACCCACTAATGACTCACTTATGAATTAGGCAATTTTTTGCCAATGAACGTGGGAGACGTGGGAGGTTTCAATTTGTTGCAGAACTGAATATCGAATTTCTAAAGGGTTGCGTGGGTTTTTTCTCGGAGGCGATGGGCTAGTGCATCATCTAGATTACTCAGGGTAAATATAGTAGATATAGTATACAGCAAATAACCAGTATAACTATGTATTTCCCGAAAAAAAAATAGCCCCGGATTTGATTTCAATTTTTTTCAAGGATTAATTTGATTTTTTTTGAGCTCCCACAAGTTAAAAATATCCGACTGAAGCAGGCCTCACCTTACCGGTCGTTTCGCAGGAGGATAATGATGGTATGATAATGTATGGCATGTACCTAGAGGTTGTAAATCCTTCGGCGGAATGCATCATCTAGATTACCCAGGGTAAGCGCGTTTTCTCCACCAAACCATGCCATCATTAGCACAGCAATGAACACTTTTACCTTGGATAATCTCAGTGATGCATTAACTCCGAGGAGTTCTTTAGATTATCTCTGTGGTAAAGCCTAATTCTGAGAAAGCTAAAAGGGTAAAAACATTGCCTCTGGGTAATCTTAGTGATGCACCGACTCCGAGGAATTTCTTAGATTATCCTTGCAGTAATGCCTAATTCTTAAAAAAGTAACTGTGTCTTCTTAGGATTTATCCGGAGCAGACCTGGACCTACTAGATATATAATTGAGATTAGCCAGGGTAAATAAGTTGCCGCGATTGTTAATTATGTTCAAATTCACTGGTGTTAACACGTTTACCCTGGGTAATCTCAATGATCCATGCGGCCACTGAACGGCTTGATGGCTGTACCATTAGAAATTTTCGTCTGGCTGGCATTCCTTACACTAGATTTTTTAAACAGACAGAATCTTACTTATTTTTCCGCATTTTTACAATTACTAATCCACGCAGACAACATCTGTTTATACTGCGTTCCAAAATCTACAATATTTCAGTATTTGTACCATTTTTCTGCCGCCATTCTATACTCCAACTGTTATATAGTCTCCAGCGCTCTTTGATTCTCTAGCATCTCTCCAAAAGTCTTATTTGTTGAAAAGGACTATATTACAACTGATTTCACTTACTTTTACCTTGGTTTTGAAACCTTTGGATATTTTTTTCGCCTGTACCCAACGCTAGGAGAGCAAACTGAGCTAAGATTCTCCCATATGGTGAAGCTTTTCATTGGCAGTGAGCCTGTTCCCCTTTTGAGATTACCCAGGGTAAGCATGTTGTCACAGTTGCTAATTATGATAAATTTAGAGGTGTCAACACGATTACCCTGGGTTATCTCAACGGCCAGAGGTATCAGTCTTATGACAGTGACGCAGCAGAACAATTTAGGGTGTGGAGAGTTGTACCTGGAAAGGGCGGCACGACAAAGCTTTGCGATTGGTCAATCCATCAAACCGGCCAATCATAGGGTTCGGCACCACCGCCCTTCCCAGGTATAACGCTCCATACTGAACAACTTACCGTTATCGACTCACTGACAATTCGTGCATATCCGTGCACATTCGTACACGTTTATTCATTTTCGCATCACTGGCATCAACAAAAAATGAATGAAAAACATAAAAATGGACAAAATGTAGATTTTGGAAAAGGTAATTGCATCAAGTTCAAATCCTTAAATTATAACTTTGCCTTTCACTAAATTTCGTACAGATTCGTGCACATTCGTGCTCATTCGCACATGCGTGCACGTTCATATTTGAACCTATTCGTTGGACCGGGCACTCCTACAGATGTCTGAAAATCCATCTACGCTGAGAGATTAGGCTTCCCTCAAAGCAATCCAGGTAATAATGGCGAAGCTCTTCTAAGAAAGCCAATAAATGATGAATAATGACGTCGATGCTACCCTGGAGATGCCTTCATAGGATCATAAGCTAATTGAAGGGTTTGACGATTACTCAATTTGTGACGCCCCCTTGTGGAGACTTCATCGTCTCGCCTCTACTTGCAGCGTCGAGCTTCAACCCACTCATACTTGCGTAAATTTTTAACAACTGTGTATTTTAATACATGTATGTAAAAATATTATAGAATAATGATTAAATACTAACCACAGAACGGAGAATGTATGTACATTACACATTTTCGTGCCTTCTTCCATTCTGGGCCTAGTTTCGTGGAAGCATAACCGAGCGGAACCAGGGCTTTGATGCATCATTAAGATTACCCAGGGTAAACGCCCTGACGCGTCTGATAACCGTGTATAAATTCGTGTGGTCTTGACACGGTTACCCTGGAGAATCTCAGTGATGCGTGCAGTCCCAGATTTGAAGGCTAAATCCTGCTTTATGTGCCCCCTAATATTATCTAGCTCATAGGATAACAAATCAGGTAAGCATCGTTGGTTTGCAGGGTTAACGTTCATAAATCCCGAATCTGGCGAGTGCGTGGAAAAGTATTTCCAAGTCTGGAAGAGTAACTCCGCGAACGGCATCTAGAATGGGCGTCGATAGCAGTGGGCTTTCCGCGGCATCGAAAAGCACGCGACGCAACCGCGCTGCTCGAACGAGAATCGTCTCCGAGGCGACAAACTATAGGGGTTTTCTTGATAGCTAGTTCATTTATCAGTTAACATCAAATGTAATAAACAACTATCAAGAAAACCCAGCTTTGCACCTGCTGCGACGATTCCATCATAAGCGGCGCGGTCGCGACGCGTGTTTTTCGAGGCTGCGAAAGGGCCACCGCCATCGACGTCCACTGCAGGTGTATGTATCTTACACAGTGAGACAATTTTAGATTTCAAAATGACTTGCTTATTGCCTAATAGGTCGTTTTTTAAACAATTTTAGAAAAAAAAGAGGTTTATTCCAATATTTTTTTTATAAATTTGTAATAACTTCTCTTCACGTTTTTCCTCTTTCCAAACTCAGAACTCGATTAGAATTGCACCAAATTTGCAAGAAATCTGCATGACGTACATTTAGCGGGAATTCATGGCAAATCCGACGTCAACTACGCTTTCGTCATCTCCTGAATAACTCATAAGTAATCATGTTTTTTACATGTGTATAAACAAAAATTACAGCCTCAGAGTGAACAACATAATTAAATTGTTTACAAATGAACAAGGGGGATCCCTAGAGGACCTTGCAACACTTCCCGCTGTGAGTCACTTCCTTGATTTCTCTCGTTCCTGAGGGAAAATGCTGGGGAGACAGCAGTATCTAAAGAAATTTCCTCAGGGAGTTAATTAGTGTGTTGGATGCAAATATCGTACAGGTCCCTGATTAGAGTCGTACAGGTTCCTGTTAGAACGCCTCCGAGGTTACGCTAGGATTACTGTAAGAATTTGGAGAACTGTAGCATTTTTGGTAGAAAATGATACTGGCATAAGAAATAACGATCGTAACCGCGGTCAATAGCTAAATCATTAAGTTCCAGAAGACCCTGTGAGCTACCAGATCTACCGTATAACTACCGTAGCCCCTCAGAAACGTCGTCACTGTGCGATAATTGAGATTACCCAGGGTGAACGAGTTAGCATCAGTTAAATTCACCAGTTCTGAGATGTGTGGCAACATGTTTACCCTGGGTAATCCTAGTGATGCATGCAGGCCTTACCTTTCCTATGTGTACGCAATCATATAGTCCCAAAAGGCATTTTTGAGTTTTTGAAATGATGCAGATGTTCCAATGCATCGTTGAGATTACCCAGGGTAAACGTGTCAACATCGCTCAAATTTACCCATCCTTGACATAGACACCAACACCTTTACCCTGGATAAGCTCAGTGATGCATCCAGGCTCTATTTTTCCAATGTGTACGCATTGTCGCAATAGGAACTTTTGAATTTTTGAACTGACGCCAGAGTCTCAATGCATCATTGGGATTACCCAGAGTAGACGTGTTAACATAGCTCAAATTTACTCATTCTTGATAGGGGCGACAACACACGTTTACCCTGAGTAATCCTTGTAATGCATTCAGGGTTTATTTTTGCGATATGCACGCAATCATATAATCAGAAGAGACATTTTCGAATTTTTCAACTGATGCCAGAGGCCCAATGCATTGTAGAGATTACCCAGGGTAAATGTGTTACCATTGCTCGAATTTACCCATCCCTTACAAGGGCGTCAACGTGTTTACCCTGTGTAATCTCAAAGACGCATCCGGGCCTTATTTGTCCTATGTGGTATTCTCAATAGGCATTTTTGAATTTTTGAACTGAAGTCCAGTGTCCCAATGCGTCATCGAGATTACCTAGGGTGAATGTGTTAGCATCGCTCAAATTTACCCATTCCTAACACGTGCGTAAACGCTTTTACCCTGGGTATTTCCAGTGGTGCCAATGATGCCGTGACTCAGGCCTTTCTTTCCCTATCTGAACGCAGTCATATAATGCAATAGGAATTTTTGAACTTTTGAAATGACAGGAGAATCGCGATGCATAACGGAGATCACCCAGGGTAAGCGTTTTAACATCACTCGAACTCACCCAATCTTGACACTGGTGTTAACATCTTTACCCTGGGTAAGATCGGTGATACATGAAGGCCTTTCCGAACTTTTCAATTGAAGTCAGAGTTTTGAATTTTTTCTGAGTTTAGCAGTCACGAAAGGATTGGAAACTGTTGATTTTTTCGGGATATTTCTCTGGCTATATTTTTTTCCAATTTTCCTAGGAATAATGTTAGGAAAATTCCCCATTTTTTCAGGATCCAAATTTTTTTTATTTTTCAGGATGTAACACGATCCGCGAAAAACGATTTCTGATGTTGCTACAGTTATGCAGTCACCTGAAGGGGGTATTTTTGCAAGCAGGTTCGCCTCGTTTTTTGTGTTTCCTCAGCTAATTGCTCCTCTTAATCGCAGCTTTAAGCAACTTTTCTTTGATTATGGTCTTCTGTACAAGGTGTTTGATCGTTGCGGAAACCATGACAATAAATCCCAACGTATTTACGCGGCTCTTTTTTTTAACTTCTTGCTTCATTAGAGGATCTTTATACGAATGTTAGTTAATTCCAGAATTTTTGCAGCTCTTTTGCTAGCCTTTCTCGTTCCATTTTTGGCTTCAACTCGGCGCTGGCGCCATAGCGTACCATCTTAACGTATCCTTACCCATGAAATATGTTGCTATAACTTGCCGGATCTTTGTTCAGAAGTTATGACCACTTCCCAATGAGCAATAGTTGCATTATAAAAAATGCACCCATCCAAACCAATCGGTGCTCCATTCACTCAGTCCTTTGCACTCAACGACGCGCCAGTTTACACTCTTTTGAAAACCGGCAGACCGTGGTAGTTTGTGAAAATTCAAGCAACTCCTGGAATTAGCTGCGTGCAACCGATGTGTTAAAGTATCAGCGTACTATTTGTGTCTCTGTAAGTGATTTCGGAAGTGTAATTTGTAGTGTCGTCGGGTTTAAAACCACATAAATGGTTTCAAGGTTGTGATCTGGCGTGTCGTAGGATTTAATTCTTCATGAGTGATCTTAAGGATGTAATCTGGTGTGTCGAAGGATCTCAATCCCCTATAAACGGTCTCAGGGATGTAATCTGGTGTGTCGTAGGATTTTAAACCATGTGATTCTGAGGACCTAAATTCTGAGCAAACAACGATCAAGTGTGAACATTTCGAAGGTTATTATACCAGATCTTTTTACCTGAGGTACCTCAACCCAGGAAAGCTATTTTTTTTGGGTAGTGCTCCTAATTATTTGCACCCTGAGAACTTAAGTAACTATAATAGATTATTTACCCTACATGTTTTGTTGAACGCTTGGTTTACCCACCTGATCTGATGCAAATTCACTATTCCCCGACAAAAAATTGGTGAAAATTTACCCAACCACTAAAAAAGTTACCCCTTGAGCCGACGCCATCCCATCTCAGCAATAGGTCTTCCCATGCACATCCTTACACATCAGACAGGGCTTCCAGTCACCGATTATTAAAGCTCCATATGTCTGTCCACGTGATGGTCACGTGATCAGACGTCGTTGCCTGGTAGACGCAATTCTGCACTAAAGTCATTTTAGTACTTAGTGCAGTACATGCTATTAGTGGAAATTACCAGTCATATCCCTTCTCCTTGAGGCTGCGGTGCTAGTACCAGCTGCTTACCTCTGAGCGAGAACTGTTCCCCGAGTTCGGGCCTATTTAAAATTAAACCAGTTCGAGAACTGGCAATTTAGTTCCAAGGTCAGCATGAAATTCAAATTAATGTTAATAAATTTCGCTCGTTGGCTCAACTGCCCAAGCGTCCTGAAGTCTCTTCCAAAGAATTGTTAGAAAGTTGAAGCTCGGGCACCAGTTCTCGCCTAGTGCTTCACCTTCAAGATACTTAAAAGAGTAGTGGTTCAGAGGTTTTTGTTGCCCTCAATGATTTGAGTAAGTACTATCAATCAAGTTAACATGAACAATTCCTCTCACCCCTTCGCGACTTTTTTCTTTTTTTTCTTTCTTCATTTTTCCTGACATATTCATGGAAGTTGAAGCATCACGCGAAACAGTGCTTGCTATACGTGAAAAGCAGTTACGGACGCAGGAAGTAGACGGCAGGGGGGGGGGG
>JARK01001340.1:2924523-2946938 GCA_000688135.1 Ancylostoma ceylanicum | reverse complement strand
TTTGCCCCCCCCCCCCCCCCCGTAATCGAATAATCACGCCTCTGAGAGTTAAACGAAAGTGTCGTCGACTACATAATGACCCACCTATCAACATTGCCTGCCCCCGGAACAACGCCCCCCGTGTACTGCCCGCGGTCAATTAGCCTGGAAGTGGGCGGGGCGCGGAGCCGCCGCTCGCGAGGCGACGATCCGTAGTGTGAAGCGGCATTTTAGAGTAGTTGTGAGGATTCTAGAGGTTTCTCTGCTTTTCAGTGTCGTTTATGTCTTCAATGCCCTTTAGCTTGCTCACTGGGTAAGTTCAGGGTAAAGGTGAAATCCTCGAACAGGTCAATCCTGACTTGGACGAGTTGTACCCGGAAGAAAGACTAGAGTAATTGCCCAAAAATGGATGAAATCAAGCGATCCTTCGTATTGGATATTTCACGATGATCCTGGATGAGTATGCTGTTTTCTTTGGAATTTGTTACCCAGGATTCTCTGGGCTTTCTCTTTTCTGGAATTGGTTACCCAAGATTCCCAGGACATTCTCTTGTTGCTGCCGCGGTACTACCGCAGGAAGCCTCCATGTTCTGATTTCCTCCTTGCTTCCATTTTCCCTTATTTCTACCCATTATTTAGGAATTTTCCAGACTTTCCAGATTCCAGATCTCTCCAACAATCCTCATCGTAGTCCCTTTTACCTACTTTAGTTTACCGTTTACATTTAGTTTACCGTTTACCCTTTAGTTTACGTTATGTTTGCCAAATCTCCTCATTCCAGTCGCACTTGCTCGTTCGTCCATCTTCTGTTTCCCTGAAAACTCATTTCTTTAAAGCTTCCGGCTTCGGAATCTCGGGCGTACTTTTGTTCATGGATCCTTGGAGCCTCGCTATCTGGCTTATACAACAGTCCTAAATATCCTTCCACATCGGAAAATCAGAGAATCGGAAAAAAATGTGATGAAATGGAGAATCCATGTATGTATTATAGTTTAAGGACCTACTTGATTATTATGAACCTATAAAAAAACCAGAAATGAGGGTCCTGCTAGTATGATGGGTTATAAGAATGTCATCCATACATCGGAATGATATAAGGAAGTTATATCCATTAATATTCTAGATAGAAGAGCTATACTTAAACCAGGATAAGGGTAAAACTGCCAAACGAGGTGGAACGGCTAAAATTGCCAGCTTGTTGGACACCTCTGATTCGTATGTATTATTTACATATATTCGGATGGTCTAAAAGTCTTGCCCCAACATTTATTTCTCGATCCAGAATTTCATGGACTTAGCTAGAAATTCTTTGGTAACAGAATGTGGTAGAATGCTCTACTACTTCTCAACTATAAAATTTGATAGACCATGTTCATGAACATTTACATTATGATTGTTAGAAAAAAGTGTAAAATCTGTGCACGACTTTTGGGCCTTCTCAAAACTCACAAAATCTATTCGTCAGTACGTAATCCACTAAATGCATGAGGTCATTAGCTTGGTAGTGCCTATTTTTGAAATTTTTGAAGTTGGAACTATAGAAAAGTTGATGAATATGTTGAAAATGAGAAATAAAAACGGAAATATCAAGTAATTTAATAAAATAACAATAAATTAGTAATAAATTAGTCCATGAACAATAAAATTATAATAATAAAATGATTATATAGTGATAGTAATAAAGTAATAATAAATTAAATAATAGTATGAAATAATAAAACGAAGAACTCACATTCAAACAGCCGGATTGAGCCCTTTCCGATAGTTTATGGATCCACGACCTTTTTGACCTCCAAGTGATCCCAGTATGGGTCACCTGGGTACGTGTCGGCTCCCGGGTCTCGACGCTGTATCCTCTATATTGCTTAACATTTTCAAACCAGTCCTTCGGCTTATGGTAATTTTTGAATCCCAGTTTTTATCCTGACAATTATCCTGACCTTCTAATATTTGAACTCTTTTCCACGATCAATTTCCTGTTCTGGAACCATTACTAGGGAAAAATCCCTTGTAATGTTTCTGTAATTACGGCTATATATTATGTTCCAAAATCAGCTATGTATAGGTATAAGAGCCTATTTTCTGCCTCTCTCTCCGTCTCTCCAATTAGCACACACTCTCTAGCTTCCTTTGTTGTCTAGTAGCTCTTCACCTGTCTTCCTAAGTGAAACGGACATTAAAAGGCAGAAAAAGAGATGTGTCACCTCTAATTGGGGGCAAAAAAGAGAGAATTTTTTTTTGAATAACAACATTGTTTTTCCACGAAAGTTACCAGTTATAGCATATACGTTTTTAAGCGGTATTTTTTGTAAATTGAATGTTTTCATGCACTACTCAATCCCTAACATGTTTTCTTCACAGAGTTTCTACGCTATAATCCTCGACTCACCATGTTTTCACATATTTTGAGAGCTATTCACGAAGATCACCGTAAGCTTATGTTTGTCTACAGGATCAACCAGGTTTTGCACAGCTTCTTATCCTTCTTACAGTAGTCGAACCATCCTGATTATTCACTTAATCCAGAAGATATGCTGAGAATCACCGTGGATACGCTTCCTGGTGTTTGTTTAGGGTCATGACTTTTTCAGAATTTCTTTCTCCGTCTCTTTTCTGTGTATTCTCAACGTGGATCCAATTTAGATGGAGATCGGTGATTTCTAGTGCAATATTTGCTTGAGAATGCGTTGAAAAACAGCACGGCAAGAATTTTTGCACTTCTTATTTCTAGGCTACATTTGAGTGGGACAATCAAAAATATTCTAAAAAAAGAATTGAAATCCATTTAAAAACAAAATGTTGTAACAGTGCTGGAAGTATAAAGTGTTTTAAGGTGCTCTTGTTGTAACTTTTCTATGTACAGTGGTGGCCAAAATTAAATGACCTTTTCAACTTTCCTCCATAACTTATGTTAACGTGAAGCTTTGAAGTTGGGATTTCTATGATGACTGTATGCAGTTGTGTGTGACCGGAAACTGCTGAAACCCATGAAGATGTGTGAGGTCTTCTAGAACATTGGTATGTACATATCGCCCCATGTCGCTCCAATTCACATGACGTTGACCGATCCGAAATCAATGGAACGAACTACAGGGTGGTCCACATGAAGTGTGACGGGAAAAACTACCCATAACTTCACAGAAATCAAACCAAATGAGAACTATTTCCATTTATTTAGATGACAAAAAAATTCTCTACAACATATCTCAGAGCACTTTCGAAATGTCCTCCTTTAGCCTTGATACAAGCGTCCGATCTCTTCAACAAATTCTTGAGAATGCGCGCTACCATTTCCGGCGAAATTCGGTCTCAAGCAACCACCTGGGCTGTCTCCAGCAAATCTAATGACTTGTGTTTGAAAGAGCAGACTTTCTGCTCCAAGATAGATTAGGCAGCGATATCCAGAGGGCTGAGATCGGGTGAGTTTGATGGCCAAATATCCTTCGTCCACAAACACGGAAGATTGCTCCCACAGCACTCCATTGCCTCCTTTTCGCCGTGAGCAGGTGCCCAATCTCGGTGAAAGGCCCACTTGATATCCATAGCATTCTATTCGGTCCAAGGAATCACCGCATACTCGAGGATCTGTTTCAAATGAAGTTCGACATAAATTTCAACCCTTTGTTGGACAAAAACCAGCTTGGCCTTGCCCAAATCCGATATTCCACCCCACACTATCACGGATTGTCAGAGAAGAGAATTTCCAACCTTGACGGCTCTTGGAGATTCCTTCGACAAAAGTTCCAGCTGATTCTGCGCATTCCGAAGTGATTTTCCCTTCGTCCGTGAAGGGAATTCGGCCGAGCTTGTCACCGCGCGCAAGGGTCATTACCTTTCTGCATTTTTCATATCTGGAGGCCTTCATTTCGTCTCTGAGGCGTTGTCTTTTGGTGATTTTGTAGGATACAACTCTAGATCAACTCTGATCAGTCCTCGCATGATTGAACGACTTATTTTGTGATTCTTGGCCAACTGTCTGATGCTTCTTTCAGGTTTTTGCCGCAGTTTGCTTTTGACGGCGTTTCGAAGGACAGGGGTCATCGCAGTTCGATCAGGTCTTCCACTCGGACAATTTTCAATCCCTCCAGTTTCTCCAAAACCGCTTAGGACCCGTTGTACTTGCTCCTGGTGCAGTTCGAGCGTCTTCGGGGTCTCGGAAACTGATGACCCGCGTTTTTGCATGGCGACTACTGCTGTGTGATCCTCAAGCGATGCCATCTTTATCTAAAAACAGAGGACAAGACTGGTTCCTATAGGGCTAAAAATCACGGCAGAAACGAATAACACAATGAAAAAG
Organism: Ancylostoma ceylanicum; assembly: GCA_000688135.1. NCBI lineage: Eukaryota > Metazoa > Nematoda > Chromadorea > Rhabditida > Ancylostomatidae > Ancylostoma > Ancylostoma ceylanicum. The sequence continues at coordinate 2,942,662 of JARK01001340.1, read as the reverse complement.
CACAAAAAAGCAATAAAAACGTCCAAAAATTGATTTCCTTTGGCCCGTCACACTTCATGTGGACCACCCTGTATAGCTCGAGCACATGTGCTTCGCTGATCTACACGCGAAATTTCAAAACACATCTGTCAATGAGAAATCTTCTCGTATATACCTATCGTTGAGCTTAACTCATAGGATTTGAACAGAAACAGCCAGTTTTTCCGAAACCACGGTGTATTTCGGTGCGTAAGTGGTGTGGTAAACCTCACTTACCTTTAGAAGAAGAACTTATCTAGTTGAATCCGTGGAGACCTAGGTTCTGCTGTCCATTTCTGATACTATGAACTCTTAGAACATTTTCACCTCCCCTATAGTCCTAGAAGATCCTCTTCCTCAGGCATGAAAACAATTGAAAACTGCTACATATTTGGTGGTATATACTATCGGGTGCATCGCGAACATCCGTGATATCTGGAGAGTTCGGAAGAACTTCAGGTCCAGTTACGACCGAACATTTTTAGCTTAATGCCAAGAATAACAGAAGTCAGCGGTGACCTCGAAATGGGGAGGAAGGAGCTAGTTAAGTTGACGAAAACACTTATGCTAATGTTTTCCCAGCTCGCTTTTTGTTAGTACGTCTAGTGATGCGCTGGGGAAGGCGTAATAGCGCAAAAAGAAACAGCTGCAAGGAGAAGACGCAGTAGAGGGAGGTGAGCAATTATCAGCACCCTCACTGCTTAATAAGTCATGAAGTAGAAAGTCGAAAAACATGATGGAAGTCCTGCGCAGCACGTTACATGTTCACTTTTCAACTGCAAGGGAATTTCTTGGATAGGAGAAGAGGTAGGGAGGGTAAATCTTCTAGGGTAAGCTAAGAATCTGCCAACGAAATGTGCTCAGCAGATATTAAGGGTAAAACTAATAATGATTCGTTGTGCTAAGGTGTATTGCATTATACCTGCAACGGTTGGGACGGACGGATTCTGTGATTCGCTGAATGGGTTGATTGACCATTTACAGGGCTCGGCCGCACCGCCCTTTCCAGGTATAACCCTCCACACCCATTGTGCTAAAGTAGCTGTGAAAAAGGCAATAGCATCAATAAGCACAACATACAGTCATCAACTGCAGCATACAAGGCTTGGATGCATCGCTGACTTTAACCAGGGCAAGCGCTTGATGACCGTGTAAACGGTGGGTTAATTTGGTGGGGTGTCAACACGTTTACCCTGGGTAATGTCAATGATGCATGAGGCTCCGAAAATGATTAAACAATCCTATAGTTTTATTAGTGACTCAGAAACTTTTTATAGACCTCACGCTTAAAAGAGGACTCTGGAGATTTGTGGAGAGTATTTTTCTGGGTTGAAGAGCCACCCGTGCTTACATTTTGAGAATTAGTGGCGTTACTAAAGTTTTTCGGCATAATTCGTAATTACTTCATGAGAATAGTTCCGTATCCTCTGAACAAGTGCTTTATTTATCAAACCGAAACGTCCCGGAAGCTTATGGTTCCCAGAATTTCTAGCTAATTGCCCCAGCTCTCCTCGGCTTTTCCCCAGTGCCAGCACCGATGTAGCGAATTCATTTCCGTTCCGCACATCTCAGCGTTCTGCTGGCGTTGAAGTGCGAAGTCTCCGCTTGATTCGTCTTCTAACGTTTTCTAGAAATGCACATACTTTTCATTTATTCATGCCTGTGTTTATTTTCGAAGGTTGGAGTAGTTGATCAGGAAAGAAAAAAATTGGAAGTTTTTTCTATACTCAGAACTGCATTTTTTTGCTTTCTGTCTCACTTTAGCTCATTGCAGGTCTTCCACCCCATCTTCGGATATCGCTATCGTCCTAATCATCGGTTCCTCATTAATGTTTTGCTTTGGTCATAGTTTGGTCTATTTGCTTGTGCGAAGCTAGCGAAGCCACGTTGGAAGACAAAAAGTCCATGATAAGGTGTGAAACCCTGGTTTTGGGACGAATCACTGGGTAAATGAGCAATCTCATATCCATTGGGCACGATTACCCAAGGGTGGGACAATTGGGCCTGGCCCTGGATACATCATCGAGATTACCCATGGTAAACGCATCAACGTCTGTGTTAAAGACGACTACACTTCTGGGCGTTTGCACATTCACCCTTGGTAATCTCAATGACAAATGTAGCCTATGGTTGTATTGTTGAGACTGCCCAGGGTGTTAACAATGGGTAAATCCGTGTACCCTGGTTAATCCCAGTGATCTATGCGGCTCATGGTATAGACAATTCCACAAAGTAGTAAATGTGACGATGTTTCCCAGGTAATATCAATTTTTGAGTACGTCAACACGTTCGCCGCTGCTAATCTCAGTGGAGCATACAGGCTTTGGGTTCGCAGTCAGTATTTTTAACTTTGTGAGCAAACAACAGCGGTAACTGAACTTGTTTTGGTTGAAAGTAACCCAATGTAATACCCTTAGATGCAAACCCGCCCCAGAGTCGTTTCGCTGCCTGAAACACATCACACCAACATATTCGGAAGGGTATTCTGTGCGCTATTTCATTTGCATTTACTCAGCTGGGTAAAATTAGTCGGAATTTTACTGGAAGAAGTGTACATTTTGGACTACACACTCTCACGACAAGCGAACACGGCCGTACTCTGAACAGACCTAATCACATTGTGAAACGGGAAATATTTAGCTACAAATAAAAATCGATATATCGATTTTTATTTGTAGCTCATTTCACTGAGGTTCTAGAGCCACAGAAAAGCTGCGAAAGAAGCAGTATACCTTCTTTGAATGATTTATCTTGCCTTGCGCACTAATCATTCGCCATTATCTATTAGTTTACTCGCATATTTACTCATTTGTTTATTTATTTGCTTATTTTTTCATTACCACGATGAGGTCTATGGGGGTAAGTTGTAATAAGTCCGGCCCCTATTGAAAACTTTAGCTTGTCGCACCTAGAAGCTCACATTTCATTGTGCATAGTGGCTAGTGAAGGAAGCAAATTTTTGTTATAGAGAAGGGCGTAGGTCAAAAAAAAGGTGTGGTCGGCTGAACAGGGGCGGAGCAGCAAAAATGTGTGACGTTAATTTGATAAAATTTAAATGATTGAAAAATATCGGGAAGTATGGAACATTCAGCACAAATGACGCAAAACGTCCTGAAGTGCATGTTTCTGCGCCTCTTCGTGACACGTTGAAGGCGGACAACTCGTCCAAAACCTGGAATGTAGTCCTGCGACTCCCTTCCGAAGCGAAAATGCGCTGTGTGCGCACGATGTTATGCGAGGATTAGCGAAGTGCTGAGACGCGCATTTCCGCTGCGAGAGATGCACTATAAAATTAGCGGAATCCGTGACTTAACATCGATTAACCCTAATGGGATGGGATAGTGTGCAGTAGTGGGGCTTCACCTCGCTACGGGGACATTTGCCCATGGAGTTATGCTCAACCGGAGATGCTGTGGTGACTTCCGGGTCCATGGATCAGTAGTTGGGAAGCTGAGAACTTGTTCACGCTCGACTGCGCATCAACCGCGGGTTTGTGCGCCGCGTGGCGGAAGCGACAATTGTGCGGGCCTTTGTAAGGGTGTCTTTTATGAGGCATGAGAGTGAGATAAATTGTGACAGGGTTTGACCCTTCAAGACATGGGGCAATTTGCCGCAGGCCGCTTGCTACATGACCTTTACTTACTTCTATTGTTGGCCATTTTTCTGCGAGTAATAGTAGCCTAGTAGCCGTACTTGAAGTCTGGCTCCAGAGGTTCCGAGTTCCAGGCTAGGGTGTCCCAGAGGGTTTATTTTTTGAATGAAAGCTATTATTGAATGAGAAACCTCGTCAAGGACCTATTTTGTATTTCAATATGTTAATTAGTATAATATTTGTGGAAGTAACCAGGTTGAGACGTGGGCCGCATGCATCATTGAGATTACCCAAGGTAAACGTGTTAAACCACTATAAATTTACCCATAGTTAATACGGGCGTCCACAAATTTACCCCGGGTAAGCTCATCAATGCATCCAGGCCCATTAGTAGATCATGTAAATTTTTCGCAATTCTACGGTTCCTGCCATCACAACAAAGACGGGTCCGTCCATCCTGGGTAAAGTTGTTCGTGCATGAGTTGCATACACCATTAAGATTACCCAGGGTAAACATTTCGACACACCGCAGATTTACCTACCGCTTCTCACCGGTGATACTGGTCTCAACACGTTTGCCCTGGGTAATCTTAATGGCGCATCGGAGCCGAGGACCTGAATTGGGATACGTCACTTAGATTACCCAGAGTAAATGTGCGATCGCTCCTAAATCACAAAGGTAAATCTGGACTCGGCTACAACATTGAAATTACCAATGGTAAACGTTCTAAGGTCCATATTTACCCTTCTCCAAGCAACCAACAATATGTTTAGCCATGCCTAACGTTTTCTATACCGAGCTGCTACCTGTGGGTAATCTTACACATGTTCCATGAGATTGCTCATCCTTCCAGTGATGCATACGGTGGCAGCGTGCATCGTTGAAATTTCCCAGGGTAAACGTGTTGGCATCTCTCAAATTTACCTATCGTCAACACGGGGTCAACACGCCTACCCTGGGTAATCTCAGTGGTGAATGCCTACCTGGGCTTTGGAGGTGCTACACGCTTACCCTAGGTAACACCGACTATGCATGCCGATCCAGGTATCTTTGGGCTCTTGCAAAGTATTCTGTGCTCCTATTCATCCATGTTTCTGAGGAGGTTGTGCCTTACCCGCCCTTTTAAAATGGACGAGTTGTCCAGGTCGAGTATGGATTCTTTATTGGAACTACTCGTACCAAATATGGCAAATAAGGGTGAAAATAGCCAAAGAAATTGAATATTGCTGGAGGAACTCGTCCTTTCTGGGTAATTAGGAAGCTCAGGACCTCCTTAGGACCGCCTGCATCAGCGAGGTTACCCAGGGTAACCGTGTTGACACGTCCTAAATTCTCACGTTCGTCATTAACACGGCGTCAACAAGTTTACCCTGGACTATACCAGTGATGCGCCCAGGGTTTCGAGAAAAAATTTCAGCAGGAAACCACTTTCCTTCAGTTGCTCATTATCCTGGTCGATGAACACTCTGTGCAACTAAAATTTCCCCATATGGCCATGGTTTCCTCCGATTTCTTCCGGCTTTGTCGGGCACTTCCTGCAATCACATCCGAGAAACTGAGTTTTTTTCGAGCTCTCTTCAGATTTTCACACTTGACAAGTCTCCTTATGCATGTCTAGCGAATTTTTTGCTAGGTCGCTTGGTTTTCCGCTCGCAAGTCCATTCGCTGCTATAGTATGCATGACTGACATCACGTTGATTGACAACGCAACTTCGCAACGTGCCAGCATTGTCAATCAGCGTATGTTTCGAGTTGTCCTAAACCTAACAAACCCTAACATGTGATTTTGTTTTCGATGGGTAAGCAGGGTAAATTTCTGACACTGTAGACTCAATGTGCTTCCACCTCGTTCAAGTGGTACTTTCTGGAAAATCCCTGAACATCAAAACCTGATAAAAATCACACACGTTGCTGTAGTTGGGTACCTTAGAGAGTGCATCTGTGACTTTGTCTGCAATTACGGCAACCACACGGTATTAGCCGACAGACCAGCTATTCAATCGATGACAGGACGGCGTGGGTTGCTTTTGGTGGGAGATTTTGCTTAGCTTTCTTATCGTATTCCTCAACCCCTCTCACTTTATTGTTATGGATAGGTCATGACGAGGTGAAAATGTGATGCATGCTTCCATTATTGGCTCCTCTCTTATATGGACCAATCACAGGGTGCATGCCCCGCCCACTTTTCCCTCATAATGATCCATACCCCCTTTTTCATGCCTATCAAAGGAGATTTTGCAGAAATATTATTCACTAAGCTGTGTATGCTCGAATTAATTAATTTCCATTTTCCAAATTAATTTAGAGGCGAAAAACCTGCGGTTTTGCTTTTTTTCGTTGCAGAAAAGTACAGCTACGGAATTCGTTTATGTCTTCATTGAAATTCTTCCGAGCCATCTGCACATTCTGATAAAAGGCAAAAGTGCATTCATTTGGTGTTTTCAATGCAGCCGACTTGCTCTATCAGGCCATCTTATCAAGAACCAAAATATTTGTGCATTTGCGTACGTTGCATAATAAGAAGATTTTAGACTCTGGAATTTGTGCAGATAAAGAAAATCCCTCCTCTTCTTCTTCTCCACATAGGCTTCTTTGATTCCGAGCAGACTATTAGGTCCATCTCTTTTCGCATTCATCGTCCAAACCACAGTAATCAATGACTGGCTGTGATCCCATCACTTATTCGGGATATATTAGAAGAATTGCTGCATTTCAATTTCCTCATCACTCACTTCATCCGCTTGAAATTACGGGATTATCGGGTAGAAGGTACCAATTTTGCTTGAGAGTCTCATCCACTGTAGATTTGTGGGAAGATTGCTGCCTTCCCCGGCCCGGATGCATCATTGGAAGATGGGTGATATCGTTCTTATGGGTACGATTATCCATGGCTAGCTGCTGGGTATGAATAACATTGGGTATGGGTAAACATATGCTGATGGTACGTCACCATGAGTAATCTGAATGATGCATACAGCACTCCCCCCCCCTTTTTTTTTTCTTCTCGTTTCCTGAGAATGGGTCGCCGAGTTTTCGAAATTACTTTATGCAATGGAAATAGGTTTGTAATAATTTATTCTTAATTTTTCACTTTTATTGTTATTTTTTTGAAATTATTATCAATTATTTATTATCATTATTGATATATTATTTCTGCTTTCCATCTGGGTCCACGGAGTGGCAGAGCTTTTTCCTCACTCCCCCCCCCCCTGGCTAGCAAGTCCTGTGCCCAGCACTGGTAATCAACTATAAGTTGAAGATAGACTAGAATTGTTTATACTTATTGAATCTGGTCCTCTGGTCCCACACCCCTTTTCTACCCCCTCCCTCCGCCTCCCCGTTCTTCCATAGATCTCCACAGGTGCTCCAGAGTCGACAATGTTTTGTGATGCGCCAGGAAATCGTCGTCGAAAACACAATCATAATTAGCGCTTTTTGGTCGTTGGATATTTTTTTCGCTGGGAATAGTGGTAACTTTGCGACGTATAATTACCGGGTAATGGGTTTGGCTGAAGAATTACCCAATTTCTAAAATTTTGGGCTTAAGCTCACCTGGGTTTTTTAGTGGTCCACCAGTTTATTCATGGTTCTCCGGTGCAATACGGTCACACAGTTGATTTTTATTTCGTACTTTTTGTGTATTTCTTGTTTTATTTATTTTTATTTATTTATTTATTTACTAGTAGTATTGATGAAGCCAACAGGGTCCGCAGAACCCAACTTATAGCCAAGTACAGCGAAAATTGCAAGTTTCCATCGGTTGGGAAAGCCAACAGCTTGACGTCCAGCGCTAAATTTTGCTCCGTACAACACGCGGCCACCACTTGGGTAACTAAACCATTGATCGATACGGCTTGTTTATGAGCGGCGAAAAGCGTGTGTGTTTGGCTTGACTGGCTTACTAGCTGGAGTAACAACTCTATAATAACGCCACTCTAATTAGTCTCGGTTGTCAATCGACCAGGATTATCCCCACTCCGTGGCTGGCGTCCAAGGGTTTCCGTCTGCCACCCCGAGTGTTCGCCGGCGCCGTTCTCCGCTATTTTTTTAGCGCTATAGCCAGTGTTTTTGCTGGACTCGTGGACGAGTTTTCTCGTCGGGAGTGAGTGTTTATAGGGCTTAGAGACTCTTAGAATAGACTGTTTCTATGTTATTCCGAGCTATTCAGACGAAGTGTCGGCTGCGAGCGGCTATGAATAGAGGAGCTTAGCGGGCCGTTTGCCCTGGAAAAATACTCCAACGCACTCCAATGCGTGTTTTGCTATGGAAAAAGTGCGTTCTAGCGGATTTGGCATTTTCCAGCAGGGATCTGTGGCTTCTTGGTCTGCACGACAGCAAGCGAATTTGCTGTCAGCGCTGTTTGCGTACTCGTTTCGGGCTCACATTGTTGCACTTTTAATTAAAGGACTCAGCCGGGGTATCAGGGTGTAGATTACGGTATTCATAATTCATGGCGCATTCTTTAGGTGACATGCACTTGTTCGAATAACATCTTTAAAGGATATTCCATTGTGAATTCTCCGGGGGTTACTTGTACCTCTACACCTCGAGCTCTATGTAGCTCCGGGGCTTTGATGGGTCACTGAGATTACCGAGGATAAACGTGCTGACTGTTGTGTTAATGGCGGGTGAAATTGCGTGGTATTGCCGCGTTTACCCCGGGTAACCCCAGTGATGCATGCCGCCCAGGATTCTCAATCTCTAGGTACCATACATGGGCATCATCCTCCTGCGGAACGACCGGTAAGGTGAGATCCGCTCCAGTCGTATATTTTTAACTTTTGCGAGATGGAAAAAAATCAAATTAATCCTTGAAAAAATTGAAATCAAATCCGGGACTCTTTTTTCTGGGAATACATAGTTATACTGGTTATTTACTGTATACTATACCTACTACATCCACAGTATATTATTGGTTATTAAAATGGCTATTTCCACACTTTAAATGGATAAACATATCCTCGCCCACTCATCTGGAAACAGAAATTTCCAACTATTTTGATGAAGAAGAAACCCTACAATTTCTATGGATATTTTTTTGCCAGGAAATTTCTCATATTATTCACTTTTTATGCACATTTTCTGTTTTTTTCTGGAAAAAATTACCGGAGTGGCAGGGAAAAATTATACAGGATTAGCTTCCGGATAGATGAGAAGCTGTGGAATTTCCTTTCCACAGCCATTTTCACCCATTGTCAACATTTCTTTTCTATTAGGTTGATTCATAAGTTCTGTCCCTATATGCTTGTCACATTGTGACTTGCTATTAAAAGATCTAATGTTGACCCAATCTGGATTACGAGGAAGGACTATGCATGCGCTACTGAATGAGTGGCCATCTGTCTTGAATCCTGCAACGATGGGCAAGGAACCTGCACCGATAGAAACTCATCTGCAGCAGTGCGCACAATGTTGATTTGTTACCAGCGTAAAAGGAACTGAAGTTCATATAAGAATATGCATTGGGGATGTAGATGACGTTCTCATTCTTGTAGCAGTGACATCATGTTTCGATAAGTTCTCTTGCGAAGATAATATGCTTCGATATACACCGTGTTTGAAAGCCCCACTTGCGTTTCATTTGGAGGCTCTGAAAGCGCAAGTTAAAGGTAAGGTCCGGAAAACCTCATGCAAATTGGCGTGTGCTTTATTGCGCTTTCAATCAACCCCAACTAGTGAACATTAAAGCATTGATTCCGTAGATCTGCTGGGTCGAAATGATCCACATGATTTCACCCAGCGAACAAGGGTAGGAGGGTCAGGTACCTCTTTGAACTTCTGGGCAAACTCAAAGTTTTCTTGATTCAAGTAATCCAATGTCTGAATACAAGTCCTTGGAGGTGTGAGCTGCTGCTAAGTGCGGTCGGTACAGGGTTCGCACTGGAACAGCAGCGCTAGCCTCGAAAAACCCAACCAACCCAAAAAGGAACTTCTCCTATGTGTCTTGCGCAAAGTTTGAGGAGTTGAGTGCTGGAGCCTACAAAATGAAAAAGGTACTGTGATGGGTACAACATATGTTTAAAACTCAACCTTTGATATGGAAAAACTTGGCTAGGAATCGTACTTGAAGACCAAAATCTCCTTCACGCAGGACGATGCCCCACCTAATCCTGAGAGCTTTAGGCATAGTCTTCTGAAGATACCTGGCTGGAAAGTCATGTACTACCCACCCGACATTCTCGATCAAGCCCTATCAGACTACCACCTAGTTATGTAACCAACAACAACCTGCTCGGTAAAAAACTTCACTATATGTAACCACATGGGATGCGAGCTTTTAGAGTTTTTCCAGTCAAAAAGGACCTCCTTTTAGAGCAGTGGGATCGATGAGCGATCTCATAGATAGAGCAGGGTTGCTTACATAAATGGCTAATATATCAGTGGTCGATGCCGCATTATTTCAAAGTTATTTAATTTTGAAACAAAAGTTGCCAATGGGGACAGAACTTATGAATCAACCTAATATTTGTCTGTATTCTAGGAAACTCCAGATATCCAGGGATTTCCAGGACCTTCAGGTTTCGATTCCCGTTTATGGAATACGTGGGCGTTGTCTGAAATGCATACCTACTTTGCTATTTTGCTGTATGTACTTTGAAGGTCTTCTTTCCGAACTTCAAAGAGATTTTAAACTTTGGCTTCTAGCACTTTTATTTACGTCCATTCCTGAACTATCCCGGGACATTCCTGGATTTCTGGAGGTTTTCACCTACTCTGGGCAACTACTTTTACATATTCCTAGGTTCCAGGGCTCATAACCAATGTACCCAGTCGTAAACGTTCTCCAAAGAACCTATTGATGTGGTTCGGATATCCTGCAATCCAATACAGATTTGCCCCCGAATATGGGAATCCACTCGTTTCACTGCAGGATAGCTTTATCCGGTCGATTTTCAAGAAAACTAGTGGGAATGGATGTGTAACTCTCCCCACAGTTAAATTTATTGGATACGAGCCCAGAAAACTTTTCTTCGATGAAGTATGTACTTTCTCAAATGCTTTACAACTGCTTTTCAACTGGTTTTCCTACTTTTACTGGCGCTATTAGCGTCACAAGAGAGCTGTAGATCAACCTACATGGCAGTAACCAAATCGGTTTTTCCCTGGAGCTTTGCGGATTTGTGCATAGCTTATTTTTTCATTCATCCTGCAAATTTCTGTTTTTCCTTCCTACTTCTCTTTTCCCCCTTTTTTCCCCACAAATCCCTATCGTTCTGCAATTTTGCGTAAACCTCGTCGACGATTTTTAGTGATTCCCCCCACCATAATCCTCTTAACCCGCCATCAGCGCAGTTTTTTTCGGCAACATATTTTCAACCACCCCACACCTTCGCTTTCACTCTATCTATAGCGATGTTGTCGGCGCTAATTGATGCACTTCCCATTTTCGCCGAAAGTCCTTTTCCTCGCAGGACCCATCAACACCGCGCATGCACCTTCCACACTTCTTCACTAATTAGCAGAGAAGGTGTCGCGCCGAATTTCTCGGGCCAGCCAGCCCAGCCAACCCCACTTGTCATCTTGTCGTCAGTGTACATTTGCAGACGAAATATTTTTCTGATCTTTGATCTCATCTGAAGCCGGATACTATGTAGAATGCGGAAGTTGCGGAGGTGTTTGTGAAATCTGAGCACTCCATGAGATCGTCGAGCATGTCCTAAGGGGGGTGCTATGCTTTCGTAATGGTGTTTATACTGGATTTATATTTATGAACATCATTAACATTTACTGTACCTAGTTCTAGTAAAAACCTCAGTAGTACAGGCAGTAATTGAATATCATAAAAAAATTGTCTGATCCCAAATGGGACTGTGTGGGAATGGATCGTGAATCTCTCTGGAAGATTAAGCGGCAGAGTAGAGTGTTAAGCGATTTAAGTAGAACTAAAAAGGAACTATAGTGATAAGTTTTGTTTGCCACTCCAGGTTGGTATGGTGGAACAATTTATTCACTTCGACCTTACGTTTCGAGGATGCCGTCTTCTTCAGAGGTTTGAAAGTGGCTCTAGTGGTATTTTATTTGTGTTCTGTACGACCAAACGTCTCATCCTGCTTTGCCAGTTCTCGGCGTTGTCTAAGGCAAGGTACGATGAGAATACTCGTGATAGAGGTCAGACCCACCAGGCGTTCCACCTTTGCGGAAGTGTCCGCACTGGTTCGTGATCGTGGTAGCGGACAACTGGTTGGTACTGAAAGTCCGGATCTCGTTTGATCTACAGTTGATAGCCCACATAACGATAAGAAAGGACGGAGATCGGTCGTTATTGACAGACATTCATTCTTACTATTACAGTAAGAACAGTGAAGGGGTTTGACCTCGATGACGAGTATTTTAATCGTACCTTGCCTTAGACAACGCCGAGAACTGGCAAAGCAGTATGAGACGCTTGGTCGTACAGAACACAAATGAAATACCGCTAGGGCCACTTTTAGACCTTCGAAGAAGACGGCATCGTCAAAACGTAAGGTCGACGTGAATAAATTGTTCCACCATACCAACCTGGTGTGGCACACAAAACTTATCATTATCTGAAGATGCCCAGGTTCAAAGATGAGCGAACATGGAAATTATTGGAAATTATAGTAATTTTGTGCAGATAGCGTCCGCCACCTGTCCAGATCGTCTGGAGATTCAGTCCCCTTACTCTGAATAAAACAGTGAATTTACTCACTGGTTTATTAACCTCAGCTCCAGTAGTGATATCCGACGCAGCCGCACTCGAGTCGAATCAAAATAGTCGAATAACGATCTTACTCAAAAGTAGAGATCAAGATCCCAAGAGAGTACAGAGTGGGCGTGGGAAAATGGCGCAGAGAATAGCATGTGAATGCAAAGGAAACTAAGTACGAACTTCAAGGTAGATTTGAACCGTAACAATACTAAGGCTAGGCACAACCGTAACAGTGAGATTACACATTGTTCATCAGATATCTTATCATACTTTGCATTTTTCTTTCTGGATCTCTTGCCTTTATGGACCCGTTCCGGATCGCGGCGTAATGAAGTCTGTTCATCCCTTTTGTGGCATTAATTATTAGCCGCTTAATTGCTATTTATTTCTAATTTACGGAATGTTCCTGGAATGAAGTCTTTGAACTCCATAACCACGTCGTTATAGTTTTTTTATTTAGAAAAGCAGAACAATGTCAACTTCGGCAAATCCGCACACGGTCCCTAGTTTTCTACGTCACGGATTAGTCGTGATATTTTCGCCGAAACACTCTTCACAAATACCGCTCATTTTCTCGGAGATGTAGACTAGTCCTCTGAGAATCTTCTGAGAATTTGGCGTCGTAAAGGAATGCAAGAGGATTTTTTTTTGAAAACGATAAAATGACTAAACGTTTTCTTGCAAACATCATAGATACATTTGTTCTGGATAAATTTCACGCCAACGGGAACACCATAGTTTTACGTGAGCACGAGATAATCTTACGAAGAAATTCTTGGGAATTTTCTTGGTTTTCCTAGGTTTCAAACCTTTTCTGGAGCACTACACAGAGCTTGTCTTGTCGTTTTGTCAACATTAAGTTTCCTTTGTCGTGAATCTTGTTTTTAACCTAAATTTATCAAGTCTTATCCATGTAAAAGTGCTGCGGTTTAAGAATAAACGAACATGAAAGCACAGCTAGGTAGTTTTTCTCTTTTTTAACCTCCATTTGGTTCCGCCTTACTAGTCCATTCCAAGAGCATTTTTCTAACAATTTTCGTTCTTCCGTTCTCTGGCAAACTTTGTTAGACCGAGATTGTGTTCCGAATTTAACCGCCATGTTTTTCGTGCGATCCAAAACAAACATATGTCCTTTTCAGGAAGCGTCTCAACTCCGCCCATTTTCATCACCACCCACCCCTCTCAACGCTGATCATGGATGCTCTTCTGATTGCCACTGTTCGAAATTCAGTTTCTGATGTTGTTTGGGAGTCGAGCCGGCGAGCCTACCTTTGAAAACGCCGTCATGCGTTGATGTGATGTCTTCCATTCTCTGCTCTGTTAAAATTCTTCTTCATGTTCGAGCTAAAACTCGCTATCCAATCGATATTTATCGCTCAAGGGAAGTATAGAGAGTAACTGTTACCATAACTTTCTCATCGTCCAATTGACTGTATCCACGATCATCTGTCGGCTTAGAATCTGCCCTCTGGAATATCTGGCTTTGCGCTCTTTGGCACACGAGTCACTCCATTGAACGATGGTTCGGGACGACATATTTTTGATATCGACCAGTAAGGATCCTTGGATTAGATACAATTGCTCGGGAAATCTCAGCAATTCTCATATGGAGTCTAGATGTTGGCTTGAAAAATTACGATAGCGAGGATGAAATTCCAGGAAGAATGGGAATCGTGACCCTTTAAAGGCAGCACCCACGGAAATTTTCGTCTCGAAGGTTTTAGCACATACTTGATGTATCGGGGCTGCTTAACGTTTTCATAGAGCTAAAACGTTCCAGGAACGCCAAAAATGTCCTTATTAAGAGCTCATATTAGGTTATGGGCAACAAAAGTGGTCGAGTTGCTCAGGCCAGGGGATGAGGCCTATACCAAATGATCGATAATGCCGTCTCTTTTATCCGATGAATTTTCGCGCATACAGGATTTTGGTCTTTCATACAGCCTTTTGTGCAATTCATCAGGAAAAATACCCATTGGGAAATGTGTGGTGAGTAAAAAAGCCAGCATTGGAAAATGAAAACTTCATGGAATGCTCTAATGGAGGAGAAATGGCTTAAAATTTAAATTTTGACAAAACTAGCCCTAAAATTAACCAGACAGTTATGAACACCATTGAATGCGCGTGAAAAACGTTAGTGAAAACAAAAGAGATTTTTGGAAAGTCACGAGAATGAATCGCAGTGAAAGAAAAATCATTGATTTGGGGATCTGGGATTGCAGCGAAACAGCTGATTCTACGTCGTTCCACGAAACGCACTCTGTTTAACGGGCAGCAAATTCGTCGAAAGTAGTCGTCGTCACGCAGAAGTGCTGGTTACTGAGCTGAACGTAGGCCATTTCCGTAGCTCTTGTTGTGGGTGAACTGTTTGAGATGTTCCTGAGAAAGTGAAAATTTGAGAGGCAAAAGTTTCCGTGGGTGCTGCCTTTAAATCTCAGGAAACCCTTCCACTCATTATTCTCCTATCCTTATGATTTCGCATAGCTCATGCCAAAATCGTGAAAATTTTTTGGCTTCTTTTCCGGCTCAAAATCTTCCGGGCTATTGGTGAAAAGGCTCTTCTTGGTAAACAAACCCCTCCTAGGTAAAAGAGCCTCTTATTGGTAAAACCACGGCTCCAAATCATGACCATCTGTAGCAAATAATCGTGGTAGGTCATCGGTTTGGACGTGAGCCAACTCTTTTGAAGTTAGGCTGAGAATTCTCCGGCGTTTTTTTTCTTTGTCTCGCGAGATTTCCTAGAAGTCTCTTGTTTTTACCCTCTCCAGGTATCTTACTCTTGATTATACTCGCCATGATTACTTATGCACTCATCATTACCTCGTATCCATCTCATCCCGGCACTCAGTCTCGCATTAAATTCTCCATTGTCCAGACAATTTTCGCGCTAAAGCAATTTCTCGCGGTTCCGCTGTACTAGGAACTTGTTGGGAGCCATAATCTCATTTGTGCCGCGGTTATTATTGTGGTCTATGAGGCACTGTTATATATTTAGTAGTAAAATAACGCTTTCTCATTAAGCTAGACCTGCTGCTGCAATGCTGTAGACACTTCTAACCCGATGTGGACCACGTGATGCACATGGTGTATCACGAGTTTTTGTACCCACATGGCCATTCCATGGGACCTTAGCCGTTGGCATAGCAATTTCTTTGAACTGAAACTGCTGCTGCGATGTTCCAGACACTTGTAACCCAGTGTAGACCCTCGTGATGCACATGGTATATCACGACCTTTTGTCGTCCGGATGGGGCAAATGAATGCCTTTGGAGCTGAGGAGATGGCCAACGATGTCATTCGATGCGTCGATTTTAAAAGACCAACATGGATTTAGGAAAGATAGGGGGCGGCGCGGTCGCGTCGCGGCGTACGTCTTGATCGCCTCCGCCTCTTTCTCGGACTTCTACTGTGCCTATCAGCGCTCTGTATGAATAGAATTTCTGAATAAGATGCGTTTTCCTCGGTCGTTAATCGTTAATCGTATAGTCTATGTAAAACGCGTTATTTTCACCGTATTTTTCAAAGCGCTCATTATTATATTGCACTTTACTCTTCACCCAACATAAAAACATTATAATAAGCATTGAGATTCTTCGCTGAACATTGTTTGATCTTTGCATTTTGATCGCTACAATTAATTACAGCTGATTTTGGTGTTATTTGTGACTAGTACACCTATCATCCAGATGTCACGACGCCTGTCATTATTGGAGCACTTTTCTTGTCAACGCCCTTAGTCAAAGGAGCGTGACCACGTCGAAGAGCGGGGAGGGTTCAGTAGCCCTTCTCTGCCACTGCGGTTTCTGGCTCAGGTAGAATCTGCGCTAATGCTATCCTCAAACCACCTTTTTAACGAATCTACTGGTTTCTAAGCAAGAAATTGAACTGAGAGGTGTTTCCCTCCTATTCGTTTTTGGGTAAGTCCTAACCCGCGACCCATACGACACCATTTCCTGAAATGCTAAGTACTATGAATAGAATGTGCGTGAAATATGATTCATTTCTTTCTAGTAAGTCAAGCAAATATAGGATAGTTTTTTTTTTGAAGCTGCACTTTTGAGCACTGCTCTCAATTGACCTTTTCTTCTAAATGTGGATATGGTTTTGGAGTATTTGATTTTTCTATTCTTATCCGTGGACTTTACTCGTGTAATGGAAAAATAGCTCCTTCCCTCCCTTCTCCACTATCATGTAAAAATAGTGAAAAAAGAAAATTTTCTCTAGAAAAACTTGTATTCTGTAGCATTCTGCGAATTTTTTGACTGTCAAACCTGAATATGTACGGAGCAAGATTCTATGTTTTTCTAACAGCTTAAGCATGAGGTAACTCGCGTAAGGCTCTAAGGTAATTAGAGTCATGAGTCCCCATACAAGAAAATAGTCTAAAAAAGTGGGTTTGTCCATTTGGCCTGGGATTAGTGAAACTGTAACCAAGCAAACCAGCGGTGCTACATAGGCGGGATTGGTTTTTGTATAGACTACGAAATGATAGGGGACGCAGGACGCAAAGGTTGGTTTGCTAGCCCCGCTCCGTTTGGACGAGTTCATGAATCCTAGCCCTGCATATGGGGAATGAAGCTGTGGGTCAGGGTTATCCAAGAAATCCCCTAGTTAGTCATGGGGGCGGAAGCGTCATTGAAACCACCCAGGGTAACCTTCCAGGGTAAGCCGGACACATCTCACGTTTACCCATTATTGACACGGCCGTCAGCTTTCACCCTGGGTAATCTCAACGATGCATCCAGGACATCTGCTCACGGGAAATGCAGCTATATGTCAGGGTTATCCAGGGAATCTCCGGACCAGTCATTCGGCTGCGTGCCTCACTGAAACTACCCAGGGTAACTTTCCAGGTTAAGCCGGCCACATCTCAAGTTTACCCATCATTGACACGTACGTCAGGGTGTTTACCCTCGGTAATTTTGCATCCAGGACATGCTTTCGTGTTGTGACTGACTGGATACAAAATGTTTGAAGAAGCATGGACCGACCCAGAATGCTTTGGGCGGGCAAAGGCAAAGCTCAAAGGTTACCCAGGTTACCTTGGTAACGACTTACCGATGCTATTCGAAAGTGGTATGTCTAGCAGAAGTCAGCTGAACCTGTCGCAAAAAGGCTGGGTATGCGTTGGGTTTGTGTGTTAGGTTAGAGTGAACAAGTAGTAAGCAACACCAAGTTTTTTTTAAAAGAAAATCCTGGGTCTGGATGCATAGTTGGGATTACCCATGGTAAATGCCGAGTTTACCCTCTGGCTGGTGCTTCTAACCATATGTGACTTCAAACATACATGATGTATCTATTCCTAGCTACTATCTATAGGTATAAGATTACCTATCATTCCAAAAATGCATCCAGCGCTTGGTTTAGATCATTAGGGGAAAATGGTCCATGGTTGCGGCATTCCCAGTCCCCGTTGAGAATTTCTCGGATACGAGCACCCAAGTCTCGCCAAACTTATCCTCGGTGGAGCTAGATGAGATGGCTGATGCATCACTAAATGGACATCACAAACGCCACCCTATTAGCAATTCAGGATAACTCTCTCTCCTGTGCATATTTCATCATCGGCGACCATAGTTCAACGACGTTCACTGCAAATCCAGATTTCGTTAAATCGTCTAATCTCCCAGCCAATAACTTGTCCAGACACTAATCCGTGAGGCGATCGTCGAGCGTCTCCGGGACGCCGCCTGGAACACATCGCCTGTGCTAAACGCCAACAATCGACGTCGTCTGACGACGACGACGAGGGGGACGAGGCCACTGCTGCTGGCGACACAAATTAGCAGCCGCTGCTGCTGTTTCCGTTGCCAGGAATTGGAGTCGACTCGACGGAAACTTCTCCGGAGGGGGGGGG
>JARK01001340.1:2906472-2924379 GCA_000688135.1 Ancylostoma ceylanicum | reverse complement strand
GGGGGGGGGGGGGGGTGGGGATGTTGTCACCGCTTAGCGGTTCAGCGGGCTGATCCAAGATTAGGCTCAGCTTCCATATTGCTTGATGAAGTTGGGCTTCTGATTGATTTGTGGTTCTTTCGGACAATCCTTGATAGTCGTCTTCCCAGCTATTACTGTGGATTCCCAGGATTTTCCTAGGTTTCTTTTATTCTTACCATGTATCACCTGAAGTCCTCTGAAAAATTTGTAGCTCTTTTGTTACTCTACCAGTCAAATTTTCCTCCATGCTTTGTTTACATGTTTTATGGAAACTTCAATGAAAGTGCGGAAAAACCAATATATTATTCCTTCTGTACGTTCCATAGCCAAGGCCTGGATGCGTCACTCAGATTACCCAGGGTTAACGTGTTGAAACCCGGGCCTGTATGCATAGTTGAGATTAACCAAGGTAAGCTTGTTAACGACGGTGTTGGCGATGGATAAATTTGCTGGCGTTAACACGTTCACCCCGAACGCACCACTGAGATTACCCTGGGTAAAAGCGCGTGTGCTGTCGATGGGTGAGCTTGACGGTGTTAACACGTTTACCCTGGGTAATCTCAATGATGCATACGGCCCCCGGTTAACGATTGGTGAATTTAAGGGGTGTAAACACGTTTACTCTGGGTAATCTTGATGAGTGGTGAGTTTAAGGTTTCGTTAGGACGAAGATTCACCTTCACAAAAGCTAAGGGTCATACAATTCGGATAGGTAGGGCATCTCTCTCTCTCTCTCTCTCTCTCTCTCTCTCTCTCTCTCTCTCTCTCTCTCTCTCTCTCTCTCTCTGAACTTCCCGTATGCTCTCTCAGTCATTAGAAGGGACTTCCTAACACCAGAATGACTACCTGAGCTGGGAAGCATCATCGAGATTGCGCATGGTATACTCAACCCAGTATGACGCTTTTGGAATTACCCTCGACCAATTCATACTCCAACCATTCTAGTTCTGTGGTTTCGGGGTAAATCCCGAGCCCGGATGCATGTTTGAGATATTACGCATGGTAAACGTACGATATACTCAATTTTACCCTCTACCTTGCACCCATTAACGTCTTTACCCTTACATCACGTTGTGCTTCCCCAGTATCTACCCATAGGTGTGGAAATAACCACCTTTTCAGTGATGTGTCTGTGGCCCGGATTGATAGTTGAGGTTACCTCTTAGTGAATATGTCAACTTACCCAAATTTGCCCTTCACCTAGCACCTATCAAAATGTTTACCCATACTATGAAGACGTTGCCTTCACCCAGCTGCTATCCGCAGGTAATCAGCCGAATGCATCGTTGAGAAAACAAACCAACAAATTTACCCAGGATAAACTTACTAACATCGCCTGAATTTACCCATCATTATACGGGCGTCAATACGTTTACCCTGGGTAATCTCAATCATACATCCAGGCCCTGCACTTGCGATGATGCAGCCGGGCCCCGGGTACTGTTGATATGAGATTGACGTGGTAACATTCAGATATTGGTAGCATTAAATACTGATATTGGGCTAGGATTGGTTGAAAGTTGGGCGATCTTATGGCAACCATGAGTATGTTTACCTAGTAGCTGGGTACTCGTGACATCATATACGGATAAACATGTTAATGAGTGCCACGTAAGTTGTAAATTTGGGTTCGTCGACATGTTTACCATGGGTAATCTCAATCTGCTGGCGCTGTTGTCAACTGATGCAACGTGATCATCTTTACGTTCAACGTTTTCCTTAACTAGCATAGAATATTAATGTATAATCAAATGTTTATTTACTTATTATTTATTTCGATGAACCCGTCATTCCATCCGTAAAAGGATTAGAAGAGGCTCAGACACACCGAAGCCATTCATTCGGTTCTCTTGTAACCGCGTCGGGATACTTCAAGAGGCGGCGCGAGCGGCGAAATCCGATATTTTCCGAGAATTGCGTTCAATCCCTCCTAAAAGCTTTTTCTAGTGGTTTTTTCCGGATCGGTGCAGGCTCTTAAAGTCCCATATCCATCGGTTTTACCTGAATGAAAGCTGCTTGTGACGCTCGACTTTACAGCTGTAATTTCAGCTTGTCATTGAAGCAACGATACGCGCCTCGTTTCGTTTCGATATTTCTCATTCATGAAGCTCAACCACCTGGATGTTGACTGTCTCCACCAGAAATTCACCTGTTCTATTCAATGTTAACAGAAAGCTTTTCGCTTTAGGTAGATTTTTAGCTATGGCTCTTCCTCGACGTACATGGTTTCCATTCTGTCGAGGTCTGAATTTCACCCCAGCTATAATCTCCGTTGGTCCAAAACCTCTGCAACAAGCCCAGAGCCCTGTGTTAGTGTTGCTCCGGCAGATTTCCTGACTTGAATCTATATTCGTTCTCTCTGAAGATCATCCTG
This sequence comes from Ancylostoma ceylanicum, assembly GCA_000688135.1. NCBI lineage: Eukaryota > Metazoa > Nematoda > Chromadorea > Rhabditida > Ancylostomatidae > Ancylostoma > Ancylostoma ceylanicum. The sequence goes on along the minus strand of JARK01001340.1, from coordinate 2,921,984 downwards.
ACAAAATTCAAAGCAGACAAGTGTAGTAACGGTGGAAGGTTACCAAGCTTGAGGATACCATCACCTCGTACCTGGCAACCGCCCTACTATTCCTGAGGTTAACCCAAGGCGGTCACGATGCACACATAAAATTCTTTCTTCCTGTGTGGTAGTCACAGTGATTGTTTAGAAACAAGTGCTGTATGTAAATTGCCCTGAAAAAAATTTTCGCTTACCCAATTGTACCAAAATTACCCGAATTACCTAACCAGTTACAAAATCTACTAGGAGCTGAGAAGTAGCAGTGAAATTCGAGAGAAATAAAACTGGATTATAAAAACCTATAATTAAATTATTATAAAAACCTATAATTAAATTAAAGTACATCAAATGTCCATCTGCTGTGAGCGGGATATGCCGCCACCATCCATGGAGCCTTTCGCTCAGCGCTAAGCTGATTTTCTCTTATTTTTGATGTTTGTATCATAGACTACAATGTCTACTAGTCAATGACGATGCCCGTCTATAACTGTTTACAATACCTCTTGTAGGCGGGTGTGGGGGAGTGGGCTATGGCTAACAGCATAACAGTGTTCCTTGGTTATCCTGCTAGTGGTTTACATTGAATATTACATGAATGGGCAGCATTTTTGGATGATCTCCGAACAATATGCTATTTTTCTCTCAAATTTTGCATTCATTCGTGTGGATATTGACGTTGCCACTGTTCTCCTTGTTAAGGTTCCTGTTCTCATTCCTTTAATAACCTCTATGTGATCTAAATGGTCCACTGCGGCTTCTCAAATGATGCTCTTTTTAGGACTACGCTCCGAGTTGTGGAAAGTACAACGACGCCTACTCTGCACTTATTAATTACCTAGGCGCTCTTTCCTAGAATTTGTGTCCCTCAATGGTCTGGAACACTTCAGCAAGAATATTTCACTGAACTGTCCGAAAATTCTATTGGTTCCCCACCTTTCTACTCAAAATCTAGTCACCCTAATAATTCCACTGAACCACCATATATTTTGTGCATTCGGACATAATAAGTCCAAGGAGTCTAAGGCGCCACCATCCGCCACAAGTCGCCACATTTCAAAACTGTGGCGACTTATGGCGGATGGTGGCGCCTAGACTCTTGGACTTATTACTGTCCGTGTGCACGATGAAAGTGGTGGTTCAGTGGATGATAGATTTATTGTAGAGAGATACTGTGCATGGAATAGTGAGAAATGTGAGAAGAGTGTGCCTTGTGCGGCTTACAACATCGTTCTGGCTAGTAAATATCATACCAAGCATAATACGGGTCACCCCGCCCCCTCCACAGAAGGTACAGTATCAACGGTGAATGTGAGTACAAGGATCATCGATATGTCGATGATACTCCGGCGGGCGACAAGAATAACCATAAACAGTATCACTGGTCCTAGCTTTTTTCCTTGTCATAATGCGGCGATTGACTTCTTGACGTGGGCGGTGGCGAAGGACAGCTCGAGGACGTCGAGGGTGACGACAGATGGCAGGAGTTGGAGGCGAACGGCGGCTGGACGGTGTGGAAGGCGGCTTGGCAGAGAGAACGGGACGGTGGTGGCTTCGGTTGGCTGGAGACGGCTGGAGTCTTGGCGATTGCAGCCTACTCGTGGCTACAGAATGGTGTTTTGCGACATTTGTCGCAGCTTCTTTTAACGGAACTGAGGAAGTTGTGAAACCATAGGCATGGAAAACTTCCTTTGTGTGCTCATCGGAGTACTTCGAGGACTTTCCGCCTTTCCGGTGCTCCTCTGATGCTGTTCCCAGCCCACCCAGCTCAGAGCTTTTTTGGAGCGCGAGATACTTGGTGTTCTCCCACACAGCTGTCAGATTGTAATTGACAGACTCAACCTGGCTTACCTCGGTCGAGCCGCTACCGTATATTGTTGGGCCGAAAACCGTTTTGGCTACGTGTAACCCAGATGGGGTTTTAGTTACATGACCGGTAACTAGGTCATGGTAATAATCCAGACCTACCAAAATGCGCGGGATTTGGTGCTCTCCACGTATGTTTGGATTTGCCAAGTAAATTTCATTGGCTTTCAAAAAGGTGGAGTCGTCCTGACTAAGTCTCACCGATGGAAATCCATTCGTGATAACTGATCGAGTTTCCACTACCGTTTCGATATCTTCTCCAAATGCCGTCCCGATTTTGAGAGAAACAGTGTGGCACTTGAGAGTTTCCGTGTGTCCACCACTTCCTGATACTGTGCACATTTGAGTCCTGCCTTTTGGAAGGCCAAATTCTTCTGCGAGTTTTTCCTCAATGACGGTTTTTTGTGCACCTGAGTCAAAGCAGAATAAAACTTTTTCGAATTGCTGCTGTTTTGCATTCCATATGCTGCCCTCGGCTGTCATTAACACAATTTGTCTATTTGTGGTCTTGAGTGGGCAATGGTTATAATCCGGCACTGTTTCTGTGCACATTTGTACTGTCAGAGTGGTAGCTTTTGTGCGACTAGGTTGGATGTTATTTGCCCTCTGATCGCGATTTTGCCGGTCCCTCAAGTCTGACTTGTTTGACGACCCGATAATTGCCCTTCGATCTTTTCTATGATTAACCTGCAGTGGCTCTTTTTTGAAGCACAGGCTGCTATGATGTTTCTGGCCGCAAGATGAGCAGTCTTGCTTACGGCAGACATAGCTGTTGTGATTGGATGAGAAACACTTCCAACAGCGATTTTGTTCTCTGAGTGCGTTTCGGCGCATGCTTTGATCGCTAACAGTGCGACATCGTATGGCTGAGTGATTGCCCTTGTGGCAAAATATGCATCCTTGACTGTAATTGGGTCGATAGCTGGTGTGCTTTGCTCTTGATTGTGTGACCCTGCCGTTGTTTTTCTGGCATACTCTCTTCTCATTGTTAACATTTGCGGCATTCTCCTCTTTGAGAAGTGCAATGGCGTTGCATTTGAGTTGGCATGAGTATGATGTCTGTAGAACTGGCGAAAATGATACGTAGTTTTTATTTTGCTCGGTGCCATTTGCCATATCCTGAACGATTTCTGAACGGTCCTTGGTTGGGTCATCAATTTTTTGAGCCCTAGCATCCGAGTATCCAAGAAAATTCTCCATATTTTTGTGAGTATTCTTAGATTTGTTGAGGTTTGCGGTTAAAACAACGATGAGGTCGTTTGCCTCTGTTATGGATATTTTTAGCTCAGACTCTTTCACTATTTCGTGAATTTCTGTTAGAATGTCCCTTTTCTCTGAGCTGTCCTCGCTGTTTTTGTGCTCATCTAATATCTCTCTGTACAGTTTCAGAAGGTCCTCTTTGGCCTCCTTAATTTGTCGCAGTCCACTTTCTAGCAAGGCGATGGTAGTGCGACATTTTTCATAACTGTCGTCGTCTGTTTCTGCATATTCGACATTTTTTGTGTACTCTGTGTAATGAGTCACTACTGTTCTTAGCAATCTTGCGCTAAGAATAATGGGAATTCTATAAAAATGGAGTGCCATGTGTTTTTTTTGGCTTCCAAAACTTCCCTAGAGATATTTTCTCAGGTACGCAGCTATTGGCGCTGTGACTGATTCGCACAGGCGTAATCAGCTGTCCCAATTAGGCTGGGAAGAATCAATATTGATTCGACGATCCTTGATTGGATCGGAGGTTTAGGGCTCTAAGGCTCCTAGGTTAGGCTTTGCTAACCTCTTACGGCTTAGGGTGGGCCGTGAAATTGCTCAAATGTGAGCTAGTTTTAGGGCACTTGGGCTCCAAGGATAGACTGGCTAACCTCTTACGGCTATGGGTGGGCCGTGAAATTGCTCTGGTGTGAGCTATCCGCTGCTCTGGTGTGAGCTGCGGTACAGTTGCTCTGGTGTGAGCTGTGTGCTGCTCTGGTGTGAGCTGCGGTACTCCTGGCCCCAAAGTTGGTACGCTTTGGCACGGGAGATTTTAATGCTCTGGTGTGAGCTAGTCTCTTCTCCAGGCTCCAGAGTTGTTACGCTCTGACGCGGGAGGAATGGCTTAATTTTAGCCGATGCACCAAAACTGTGGCGACTTATGGCGGATGGTGGCGCCTAGACTCTTGGACTTATTACTGTCCGTGTGCACGATGAAAGTGGTGGTTCAGTGGATGATAGATTTATTGTAGAGAGATACTGTGCATGGAATAGTGAGAAATGTGAGAAGAGTGTGCCTTGTGCGGCTTACAACATCGTTCTGGCTAGTAAATATCATACCAAGCATAATACGGGTCACCCCGCCCCCTCCACAGAAGGTACAGTATCAACGGTGAATGTGAGTACAAGGATCATCGATATGTCGATGATAATTCCATCCTTAGCACGGGCATCAACGAGCTCACCCTGGGTAATCCCATTAGTGAACCCAGGCCAAAAGGGGTCTTTTTGGTGGTATCACATAGCAGCAAGAGTCTCAGGAATCGTGAGCCAGACAGGGAATGAGAAGAGTCCACCTCTCCCTCCTCATCCTACTAACCTTACCATACGGCGCGGTAGATTATTTTCTTGGCATGTAATACATAGTTCAACCCCTGCCAAGAGCGGCCTCTTCCTGCAAAGCACCGAGGCTGCATGCATCATTGAGGTTACCTAGGGTAAATCACTGAGGTTATCCAGCGCTCCAAATTCCTCTTTAATGCTTCTCTCTATGCCGATCGCGCGACTCTCATGTAATACCATCACTAGACTTTTTAAACATTATTGGCCTTCCTGAAAAGATAGACGAACTCCGTAGCTGCAGAGTCGCGGCGGAACCTGAGCGACAGATGAAGCATGCCCCAGGTCAGAGGGTCGAGTAGGTCCCGACACGATTCTGCGACCGCGACGCTGAGCAACCGCGCACGGAATCCGTCTTTTTCCGAAAAGGTCCCTACGTCTTAGAATTATGGAGAGCCGTTCTTCTTTGTTCTGAAGATGGGATAAAAGATGATTGCTGCTGTACTTTAGCCGGAGATTATCTCAGGATTATGTACATCCATTGTCGACGTTGTTGCTAGGAGTAGTAGAATGCTTATCTAGCACAACTTATAAAAACGTCTGACGTTTGATCTAGCCGTGATCGATACTGGGAGCTTATACATCTGCCACTGTAGCAGATGTTGGAAAAAGGTTTATCTTCCAGCTGTCCAACAATCATATTTTCGAGAAGTTCTGCTCTATTACCCATACTTTTCTGGATCAGGTCACGCTTCCAGACAAGATGGCGCTCTCAATACCTGTTAACTCACGCTGATACGCGTCAACTCAATCAGTCAACACTGGTTAACGCGTATCAACATGGGATAACGATTGATGCGATGCGGTACCCATTGCTGTAAAGAGGGGGCGGGGCGTCAATCATTATTGCACATGTAAAAATTAGACCGCACCGCACCACCAGCGCGGCGCGGCATACTAACTGGGCCCTGCGGTTCTAGGGCGTGATCGGAATTGCTGCTAGTTGAATATATGCAGACATAAAGGTACTAGAGGCGGAAGAAACAAGAAAAACAGCGGTCCAGAAAGAAATTCAGAACAAATTGGCTGGTCTGCCGCGCCGCGTGGATGGTGCGACGCGGCGGGGTGGCAATCGTTTGGAGCGATTCAATTATAGGTGCGAGACGCCAGATATGCTCCAGGGGTCATTAGCGTCTTCGCACCTTGCTCGCGCCTTTAATTGCACATATCGCTTGGCAGCCGAAGTAGGCGCACCGCCAAAACCTCCCATCGCAGCAGTTGTCGCGCGCGCGACATCGCATTTCTTGCGCGTAAAGTGAACGATAAGTGTGCGGTAATACGCCATCAGGGTAAAGCATGGTGATGGTAAAAAGTCGACCCCGAGGCGACTCCCGTCGTAGACTGGAAAAATGCGACCTCCAGAACTCTCGATTTTTTTTCACATTTGCAGTTATTGTAACGTACCGATTTTTGCACGTTTTCAGTTATTGTAATTAAGAAATTTTTTAACTGCCTATGAAATACTTTTCGAATTAGATTAATTTTCAGAAGTGATTTTTCAGCTTCGAATTTCAATTTTTATCGATTAGTTCAGGTAGTAGGGTTAGATAGTCCAGTAGGTAATCCAATTTCCACACATGTTTCTGTCGCACAATCTACAAATTTGTTACAAGCAGTTGCAGTGATAGAGATGTCGTCTTCGTACTCAACATCCAGGGTTCGATCCCCGTCTGAGCCAAATTTTTGAAAAATGGGAAAATGCATATGGGGCTGTCAGACACTAAATATCCATGCGTTCGAAAAAAAAACCGTGTCGTGTATCTGCGTATTCGCACAAAATCTTGGATTTCAAACCCATATTAGGAGGTTTTTCACAATCACTTTCTTCTCTCTTCTCTTCTTTTTTTTTGTTACCACACGTTAAATCATACCCCAGAGCCATTGAGGATTTCCTTAAGTATTCTTCTGTTCGATGACTGAGTTGTTTACTAGCTTGAGAGCCTGTCATCATTTCCAACGGAAATGTAACACCTACATGGCCATCTGTATAGGTCATCGATCAGTTGTGGCTAACAATATACAAAGGAATCTTACTGTTCAGATAACGGATGGTTTTTTTTCCATCATTTCTCTCTTCATGATCGCGAGGCTACAACTTATTTTAAGCAAATGATTGGGAAGATGAAATTTAAACATAGATTTTCGAACTTTCAAGAATTTCAGCTTCACCACTTTGACACACAGCACAAATTACTTCAAGCTGTGAACTCGTTACACCATTTTCATGTTGCAAACAGTTTCATGTCTTCCTTCCTCCAGCGCATAAAGACATGCAATCACAATGCGTCGCGCGCGACGATTCGTTCGCGTTATTTCGGCGACTGGCTGTCTCTATCTCTAGAGAACACAGATTGCGAGAGCAACGGCTGTCAATGTTGCGGAGGTGCGAGTGAGGTGCGACATCTTCGCACCTCACGCAATTAACGCTCGATCGCACCAAACGCTATACACCCGACGCGGCGTCGTTCTTCGGTGTGCAATAACGATTGACCTCCCTGTAAGTTAGCTTTATGTATTTATATGTTTAGAGCTGCTAGTTTAATATAGAGACGTGAATGGACTAGCGGCGCAAGAAACAGGAAAAAGAGTAATCCTGACCACGCTCGAGAACCGTAGAAGTCCATTTGGTCCGCCGCGTCGCGTAGGTGGTACGGCGCGGTCTCGTTTTGGTTTGCAAAAATGATTGACTCTCCATGTATGCTAGCTGTATGTATGTATACATTAGATGACAGTTTTTTTTCCTATTTACTGCAAAAAATACATGAATTATACATATATGGATGATGCCCAACCAAAATTTTCAATCCAGCTCCTAAAAATCCTCCAATCTCCCTACAACTTTACTCAGAATGAGGCCGATCGTCCGATGAAGGGGTAGCTGATATGGCTCAATAGTCTCACTGTCTGTGCATGTAATCTGGAGCCAGACGACGAATTGGCTGTGTGTCGCCTCGCATTTTCGTGAATCAGGACAATTTACCCAATTTCTGGCGACATTTGCGCTGCGGGCACTATTTATACTCCTGGGAAGTTAATCTGACAAGTATTTCTTCTATTTCCTTGTAAAATACTCTAATTGACGAGCGCCTGTGAGCAGAAAAGTAAATGAAAGGTAATTTAACTGGTAACGCTCTAAATTTTTACTCTGTACATTCCTTGGATTTCCCGCTCCCTCTTCCCCCGTTCAGGACGTGCTATTTTGAAGCAGCGCTGGTTCGAAGCGTTTGTTCGATAATCTCATATAGAGAAGCATTATCCGTGTATGTTATGGAATATATGTCAAGGCACGTGTGCGCCTCATCTTTCCTCATCCCCAGTGAGCTCCGCCTCCACGCAGGTAGCTCCTGGATTCGCTGGAGTGTCTGGATTGCTGTTTCACTGTTCGATTCCTCTGCATACACGTATCTAGATGTGCAGTGGGGTACGGTATTGATCTTTGATCTTGTATTATATGTGTACAAAAAATTTACTTCATTTTATTTTTGCCGAACCCACTGGAAATATTGATGTCCCATGGGAGATGGGCAAAATCCGGTAATTATCCAGGAACCGATGATAGTTGGGCACTTGCGCGTAGCTGCTGCTTTCTCTGCTACCTCTGCGACTACTGCACGGCCTCCCATGTTCTTTTTTTCTCTAAATCTCTCCATCTGGCTCCTTTAGTGAAACAGACCCTATTTTCAGTGCTGGTCAGTGAAGTTGAAAGCACTAAAAATAGTAATAAAATAATAAATTACCAATAAAAAAGAGTGCCCGAGTTTTTTTTTGAGCAAATGGTCGAATAATAGAAATTTGAATTTTGTTTTTTTTGCGCAAAATCTTAATTTTTGCTGTAGAGAAGGGGCGGGACCGCGGCGCGGGCACTCTGGTTGTCTGCTGCACCTCCCGAGGAGGCGAGAAATCACGACATGTCGGTTTTCCTTCGTGTCTCTGCCCAGCAGGCTCGCTTCCTCGGTGCAGCAGACAACCAGAGTGCCCGTGCCGCTGTTCCGCCCTTTGTCTACGTCCCTTTTGAGCTCACTGTATGTGATGAAGTTTGGGCTGTTTTCTTATTTATTGTTGTTATTTTGTTTTCATTATCCTTATTCATTACATTTTTACTATTTACTTTACTCCTATTGACGTCAAAAAGGAGTGAGTCCTTAGATTGATTTATACATAGCCTTATACCTTAAATCACATGGCTTTCTGATCTACACATATCGATACTGATCTTTGGTCTTTGATCACTAACCGCCAATCGATCTCGCTTCCACCAAAAGTTCGAATATTCGACTATTCGGCTATTTCACATCTTTCGGGGCAATCGAACCTATTTTTAGTAGTATACCCGCCATTTCGCCGTCAAATTTTCTATTTCAACTTTTATGTTCCTCGTCCGCTCCCTATAAAATATAGGATTCCTCCCACTGGACATCTACAGAGGAGGCTTTTGAGTTTTAACAGCGGGAGCACCTATTGCCTCATAAATTTTATAGCACATCACATGACAATTTCAATTTTCCAATTCGAATTTTTGTGGGTGGGAGAGATGGCTGTGTTGCTTCTTTAGTAGGTCTTTGTCTGCTCGTTTGATGCACACGGAAATTTTCCGTTAACGTGGAGGGAGCGGAGATTTTTGGGCTTGTATGACTACTAATTTACGCTTGTGTTCGAAGATGAACAGCTTATTTCCTACAAGTTTTCATGAGATTTCAATTCATTTACTATTTTCTCGAAATTCCGGGCAGCAATGATGCTATTTCAGCCTTTGTCCTCCATATCATTCTGCACGAACGATCTACTACAAATTTACTGAAAAAAAAACAAAAAAGAAGTAAACGCGCATCGCTAATTGCACGTCTGAAAACAAAACCGCGCCGCATCACCCACGCGGCGCGGCAGACCTGCTTGGCGCTGTGGTTGTGGGGAAATGCCAATATTGTCGCTCTTACACACAACAATGTAAGTGAATGTAACGATGTCCATACAGAGAGAAATCGACACTAGAAAACATAGAGAATGCGGCGATTCCGAAATACCCCGGCGAGCATAGCTCCCAACTGGTCTGCCGCACCGCGGAGAGGTGCGGCGCAGCTTCGCTTCAGGTGCAATGATGATTGACGTGTTCTACAAATCCCATAGTATGATTTCTGGTACACCTAGAAACAGATAGTAATTCTATAATTTACTCAATTAATTAGTAAAGCAGGGTTTTGGTGCATGATTATGATTACCGGGGTAAATGTGTTTACGCTCGCGTTAATGATGGGTAAACATCTTTGTTGTAGACTCGTTTACCCTGGATAACATTGATTATGCATGCGGCCCCGGAGTTCAATTTAAGAAATTTCAAATAGACACATATAGCTCCATTGTGGTTGCACTCTTCCCTCTTTTCGAGTGTTCGATTTTTTGACTTATTCAAAATTGAATTTTCGAATTCGAATATACCAGGCTATAATAACAGGCACATCTATCGTTCTATAGCTATTCTTGTAGCACCTACAGTATCTTTAGGAAACGTGCTTCAATGAGATGTGGAGTGTTGTACCTGGAGAGAACTGCATGGCCAAGCTCTGCGATTGGTCAATCCACGCTAGCGGCCAATCACAATCGGCCCCGCTGCCCTTTCCAGCTATAACAAGGCTTACTGGCTTCGACCGATGTGAAGCCATTTCGAGCGCCAGCATCCCAAAAGTGTCGGAGGACACGCCACGCATGGATGATTCTGTGCTTTTTTCACTATTCAAACCGGTGTTCGCACGTGTTTTTCCAGATTATCGGACACCTGCCACTTCGACGGCGTCGGCGTCGCGCCGTCGCTGCTGGGAAAGGGGAAAGAGGCGACAACTAGCACAAACCAAGCGTGTTAAGCCTTCGTGAACCTTTTTCCGTGGCCTGCTCGACTAGTTCCTCCTTCGCATGAAACATATGCACAACGTTGCATTCGTCGTAGACGAGCAGCTGCACAAGCCAATCAACACTCGTCAGCGTTACGTTTTTTCCAGCCGCCAGTTTGCCCTTTTCGTGTGTTGGTTTGCAAGAAGGTCGACACAATCTTAAATGTAAATGTTGCCTACTGAAATGCACGTCAACCGGAATTTTACTTCTCCGGGGTTCTTACAAGGGTTTTGGGTGTAGTTACTATTCACGTGGAGTACGCAGTTTTGCTATAATAGCGCGTTTTTTCTCGAGTCGTCTTTTTTGGGCCAGCTAGCCGCGTCGCAGTGGTTAGCAAAGCGCTTGTAGGGACCCGTGTTTCATCTACTTGAAAAAGAATCACGTATTACGGTTAGTGTCGATGGCAGTGCGCTTTTCGCAGACTAAGGGGATACGCAACGCGACCGCGCCGCTCGGGATGGAATTATTGACGCAGTGGCGAACCATATGTTTTTTGATCGTTACTCTGTTCCGTTGATAGTGGACACCATGTATGATGCAGAACTATGGAGACAATCGTGATTTGCCACAACGGCGACGATTCCAGCGGGAGCGGCGCGATTGCGCTGCATGCTTCTCGGGGTCGCGAAAGCTAAATATGAGTTCTGCATTACAATAATCGTTGAAGGCAGTGCGCTTTCCGCGGACTCGGGAAACACGCGACGCGACAGCGCCGCTCTGGATGGAATTATTGCCGCAGTTGTGTGCTTCCTAGGGTCGCGAAAGCTAAATAGGAGTTCTGCATTACAATGAGCGTCGAAGGCAGTGCGCTTTCCTCGGACTAGGGAAGCACGCGACGCGTCCGCGCTGCTTGAGCTTGAATTGCCGCCACAATAGCGATCTATTGGTTTTTGTTAGCAGTTTTCGTGATATTTGACGTGATATATGGTAGAAAATTATCAAGAAAACGCTGACTCGCCCGTACGGTGGCGATTCCAGCGCGAGCGGCGCGGTCGCGTCGCGTGCTTCTCGAGGCAGCGGAGAACACACTGTCACCGACGTTCACTGTACCTCGCATTCAAACTCTGATTTTTACTGTTATTTTTTGTATATTTTCTCTACCATTTGGATCCCAAATTCCTTTATAAAAATCTGTTCCCAAGATTTAGGTAGTCAGCCCCTCCCCCCTTCCACGTAACCCACCAGTTTATCCACGTATTCCTGGATATTTCTGGATCTGCTCTTCATTATTTCATTATTATTGTTTATGAGATGTTGGGTGAAGTCAGTCTAAATATTCTCTGTACATATCTTGAGCTGAAATGAGCACAGTGAACGGAAATCGTTATTGCTCAGCAGAACAGGCAAAGCCGCGACGCGCCTCTGATGCGACGCGGCGGATCAACTGGGCACTGTGCTTCTGAAGCGCCACTGATAGCATTGCTGTTGTTTTTATTACTATTATCGTTATGAAAAAGATGTTTAGAAACCTCTTTTATGACCTCTTCTTCCACCTTCTTCAACCTACCGTAACCCTACCATATTCATTACCGTGGCGTGATCAGAGGAGACGAGGGGCGGTGCTTCACTCCACCATTCCTTCTAATTTTTTCCTGTAGTGTTTTCCCGCAAATTTTCTGCAGTAGCATCGCAAGCGGATCCATTTTCTCGTAGTAAAGCGATTTTTCTGGCATGAGGTCTTACTTTGAATTAAATTTCCCGCAAAAACAACCGGCTGACATTCGTTGTTGGCTATTTAGCGCGTTCAACAAACACGAAATTGTATTTTTTCGCCGCCGCGCGTCGGGGCGTGTTTTTGCTGTCGTGTATTTCATTTTCGCGTTTAGTTTCGCATCATTTCGCAGGGCACCGCGCCCGACCCATTGACAGCGTTGTTTATCGCCCTGGGGGTTGTTCACCCCGGCTGCGTTCCAGAATTTTACTAATGCTGTTAATTAGGCTTAATCGAAGGCCTGTCACTGGTGTTTTGTTTATTTGTTTACCTACTAGTTTTCTCTGCTAATTAATGACTCATTAGGCGTATTTCACCCGAGTTTTGTGTGGAATTGCACATTTCCTTTTTTAGAACCCCTAGTGGCCATAATTCACTGGCGTAGCCTGGAATAAAATTGTCACCGGGGTCGAATTAGCGCCCACTTCCGTGGAATTGGAGCTGGCGATGAGCAGAGACCGCCGCCGACGCCGCCGCAGTTGAAGGCAGTCGATCGCCTTACATCCTCCACGATTTCTGCCTTGAAAAACAAGGATCATCCCAGCTCAGTGACGTCATTGTTTTTGTGGATTTACGGACAGTAGCGCCTCGCATCGTAGACGGGCCTGAATTCATTATAGTGATTGTCGCTGCCGTTCTGTTGCTCCTCTTAGCGCGGAATTTGTCACTTGACACCTTGGACGCGGAAAACTCGTCCAAATGCAGCGCTTTCGTCAAGTCTAGTGATTGCGGGTCATGATGAGGCGAAATGAGGGGGGGGGGGTCATGTTTTTATGATTGGGCATTTCAAAGGAGCGACCAATCACAGAAACATGACTCAACCCCATTTCGCCTCATCTGGGCCTGTCTCGAAGTTCAAGCGGTTGGTAGACGTTTCTCAAGTAATTTTATCACGTTTTTCACTTGCTTATCACTTGTTTATGCTATTTAACTTTTTTTGCAATTTTACAGAGTAAGAAATGCATTTCCCTCTTTTTGAATTAATATCTTTATGTTTTCCCTAAATCACTTTTTTTTTAAATCCTGAAAACTCATTATTTCTCCGCTCATCCTTTGTTTGCTTTTTTGAATTTTTTTCACTTTCGGCATCATATTTTTACAAAGACGTCACTGCGCTAAATTTGAAAATAAATAATTTTATTTGTACAGTAAACTCCAAACGCCCGTAGACAAGGCGCGGGACCACGCGCGGCGTTCTTGGGCAGAGACGCAGGGATCCTGCATGCTGCTGGCTCTGGTCGTTTGCCGGGACATGCCACTCTAGTTCTCTGCTGCTGGCAGAAGCAGACGGCCAGAGCGAGCATGCAGAGCCCCTGTGTCTGTGCCCAAGAACGCCGCGACGCGGTCCCGCTCCTTGTCTATGGCCGTTTGTTGTTCACTGTGAAAATATGAGTGTCGTTTGCATTAATCTACTTTTCGTTGATGAGGCGTACTGCTTTTCCCACGGAAAAAGTAAAATGTTAATGGAGAAATTTTCCCATGAAAGCTATTTCCTGGCTACGTATGACTGTGAAAACTGAAGCTGCAGGAAAATTATATGGGAGCTCGGGTTTCTTGAGGAAGTATGGTTATCGCATTTTTCTTTCTAAATCTATGACGTCTACAGAAGATCCTTATTCCTACAAATAGTAACAAGTAAACACAAATTAGTAATTGATGTAGGCCTAATAGATTTTAGTTGTTCATTCATTCATCTGCTGCTCAAGGAAAAATTTTACTTTTCAAAAATTATTTTTCAACATTTCTTTCCCATCAACCGGATGGCTGGGGGCGAGTGGGCGTGGCCGAAGTGTTTCTCTCGCTGTCTGTACCCTCTTCGCGTTTTAAGGTTCTATCATCGTTTGGTTTGTGCTAGAGGATCCACAAGAATGACGAGGTAGTGGAGGAAGGAACAAGCACCCCTCTTTACCCCGTACCTGCCTAATTTACCCACTTTCGAAACTTAGACCTTATGAGTCCCAGAAATAACTATGGAAATAAGTAAGCAAATAAATAAATAAATAAATAAATAAATAAATAAATAAATAAATAAATAAATAAATAGTTAGCACCAATCGCTTATCACCGTGTGAGAGTAGGAGGGGACGTGAGGGAAATCCATGCTCTGTAGGTGCGTATCACCTGCGTTTATCCGATAAAGTATAGGCTCAGTCGCAGGCCTGACGCAGATGTGACGCAGACGGGACGCACGCGGTTTGGGGCCTTGAGGAGGCAGGTCAAAACTTTCTTTCAGCTCTTCATGTGTCAAAATCCTTCAAGAATGGGTGCGTGGGTTTGACGCGCGCGCATCCGGAGTAGATCTGGGCTGCCACGTGGATAAATCCTTGATATCGTAGGTGAAATGCACCTAAGCAAGTGAAATCCAGTTAATCTCTGCCTGTTTGAAGTGATAAGCTGATCAGACTGGTTTAGACTTTCGAGGAAGTCTCAACGACTACTGCGTTCATCCTGAGGCCCCTCACATTCCTAGAAATCAGTACATTACCGGTAGCCCGTGAAAGTAATCGGCTTTAAGTAATAATCAGCTGTTCAGCCTGATGAAAATTTGACGAAAAAGAGGCGTTGCTAAGGTGAGTTCTCATGAAGCCCCTTCTTTGAGTGGCTAAGCATAAGCCTTTTTCACTTTCCTGCCGCCAGGGGCTCTCATACCCCTGAATGAGTTCTGAAAATTCTCGTGTTTACACTAATAGCCGTGTTTTGTAGTGTAGCATACGTGAGTAAGGTGTGAATGCCTATTTACGGGGTGTCGTTATAGCTTGTTATTGTTTTTGTTCTCGAATTGTTAAGCGCTGAGTGAAATTGAAAAAGAAAACAGGCAAACATACATTGTTACACCAATTTCCAGAAGTCAGCAAAGGGGTAAACAGGCGATATGTAAGTAAGAAGTAGTAAATAAGTACTAGTTAGGAAAAATAAACAAAATTTGGCGTTATCTACACCAGCATGGATGAATTCCTGGGTTTGAATCCATCATTGAGATTACCCAAGGCAAACATATTGGCTCCCGTGGTAACGATGGGTAGAAATGTAGTGTGTTAGTGTGTTTATCCTAGGTAATTTCAATGATGCATCCATCGCCTGGTGTTGGCGGTCTATCTGACTTCCCCTACATCTTTTTCATTTTTTTTTCGAAATTTCATATTATTTTTTCTCTTCATGTGGTCCTGAAATCCATGTGAAGTAAATTTTACGGGCAAAAATTCTTGGGAAAACGTACAGGCAAATTTTTCCTTGGCAAAAATTTCCTACCTTTGATCTCACCACATTCCTCTATTTTTTTTTTGTTCCTGCTTTGTTTTGCCTTAATAGCCCTAACAGCTTCAACAAAAATTTCAATTTTTCACTTGTCAAATCATTCATTCATTCATTCATTCATTCATTCATTCATTCATTCATTCATTCATTCATTCATTCATCCATTCATTCATTCATTCATTCATTCATTCAT
>JARK01001340.1:2870737-2882812 GCA_000688135.1 Ancylostoma ceylanicum | reverse complement strand
AAAAAAAAAAGACTAAACTCCTCGTAATCAAAGGGGTTGGCGGAAATTCCTAGATCCAGTACATCCAGCAGATCCAAATTCAGTAGATCCCACATTAGTAATGAACCACTATTAACCACCATGTTTGCTCGTGAAAATTATAGATATCGATTGATCGAAATAAACTCTCTGTGAAACTCTCTGTGTGGACTTTTGCACCCATCCACTCGGCTTTCTTGAATCCCACTTAATATCTTTCAACAGATAGAAATTTTCGAGGTTTCTGCTCTGATTGGGTAATTAAACCTTCTTTGAATAGTGCTGCATAAAGTACAGTATGCCAACGGGTTCTTAACATCAAAGCGACCAAATTCATACTATGAAAACGATAGGTATTGATTGATTCGAATCAAGAGCTCTCAAAACTATTTTGAAGTAATTTTAGGAACAATTTCCCTCCCTCTTTGCTTCAAAAAAGCTTTCATTAGGAAGAGTGGGTAATTAAACCTTTTGCTATGGAACTGATGGATATTGATCCAGGGAAACTGCAGCTTCCAGCAGAACTACAACATATCATTGTGGACCTTGGAAGTGCAGCATTTTCACTGCTCAAATCATGCACTGCTGTTTCGGAGTGAATAAATTTCTCATGTACAAAAGATGCAAATCGATTGACCGCACGTACTTGTACTGCTTCTTTCGATTACCAATATAATCCTAGCACTCGCCCTGAATAAAGTCGCTCCAGTACTCTTCCAGAATATACCGTCTCTGAATTTTCCGCATGACAGAGAAGCAGAGTGTTGGCGCTTCTCTGCGTCTCTGCCCTTTCCACAGAAACACAAAGAATCCCTAGGGCAACAGCTTGTTTCTTGCAGGTCCGTGAACTCGACTGGACATACGTGCATGCTATTGCTGATACTGGCTCTTACGGTAAGTATTCCACCATACCGTAACCATGTCCACCGTACCCAGAAATTTTTGAGAATTTAAATTTTAGGCGAACGCGGTATGGACTCATTTCGAGCAGCTGCTACCGAACTGGGTATCTGTATAGACGGTGATGTGCATAAGATCAGCCGACGATGGACTGACAAGAATTTTCGGTGCGGAGAGCGATTTTTGACAATTTTATTTTACTTGTCGATCAATAAATCAATATCACAGTGATCTACTTATTCGCATGCATCGCACAAGAAAAGCTCGTGGAGTGGTGATGTTTGTCGACGAGGATAATTTGAAGCGACTACTTCACACACTGGATAAGCTGATCAAGGAGGGTCACAAAGAGTTGGAGCGACATTTTTGGTGAGTCACGTGATTTTGATAGGTATTGATTGGTTATAACAAAAAAAAAACTCTTTCAACGATGATAAAACGAGAAAGAGAACTAAAAAAATGAGTATATCAATGTCACTGTAGCCATTTCCCTTTCTTTTTCGTTGAAAACCTCGTCTGGCGGTGTGCCAATTTTTTTGGAAAAAATATTCTTCCGGCAGTGCTGCTATTGTGCTGCCAATTTCTCCCTGTATAGGTTCGTTGCCAGCGACTCTTGGGGAATCAAACAGTCCGTCGTACTAGGCCTGGAACACCTCTTGGCTGGCGCAATCACTATCGCACCGTATGTGAGGGAAGAAAAAGGTGAACGATTTTCGCTAATCAATAAATCAATAGATCGATCGAAATTTATTGATTTTTCCAGCTTACATCACATTCTTCCGTAAACTCTCACCAGCCGGCTTCACATTTCTCGAAGAGTACTGGGAAGCGCTCGGCTGTGGCAAGAACTATGAACTGAAGTACTTTGGCGAATGTTTTGACTACATCAATTACACGCTCAAACAGGTTAGTGACGTCATCAGATGACGTCATCACACGTGACGTCATCGCGCACTTTTCCAGGAATCCTACGTACCGTTTGTTGTTGACGCCGTCCGAGTGTTGGCACGTGCTATCTCAAAATATATTACGGTAAGGGATTGACGGGTATGCTCCGCCCACTGAAAAGTATGCCACGCCCACTGCAATTAAAATTTGCATTTACAGGACGAATGTGGCGATACGGAGTTTCATCGATGTAGTCTTTCAACGTCAAGATTTCTTGGCGATCGCTTGCAGAAGTACTACAGAAATGTGTCATTAAGCGGTAGGTGTCCCAAAAATATGTGACCGCTCAATAATGTTACGCGTCTTAGAAGTCTGGTATCAATCAATAATGTAGGTTTTTGTGTGGCTTTTGGTGGTAATTCACCACTAGCCCTGGAAAACGAAAACATTGAATAGTGATCTTATTTTCCTGTTATGCAAATTGATCGCAACTTTGGAGCTGTCCCAAAAGTCGTGGACTAATTGATAATGTACCCTAGCCCCTAGCCTTGGTCAAAATTTTTCGTCCTGTAATGACAATTATATACTTGAGCGTCAAGAATCCTTGAATTTTTCCTCTGTTTTTATTCTCTTCACTCTGCGTACTGTCTCGCATCATCATACTCTGCGTCTCTAACCCGATCGATAAAATTATCTCTCTTTTCAGAGAATGAACCACCACTTATTGACGCCAACGGAGACGGAATTGGACGCTATGATGTTTTCCAGCTCGATAGCAAAGGCGTCTATCATAAGGTGACAACACTTGCCACAGTTTCTGGGAATTCTTTGATTTCCACCCAATCTTGGGACGTTTTCGATCAATACCTATCCTTTTCAGGTCGGTAAATGGCGATCAAGTGAGGATTCGTTCGAAGTGCGTGTGGAGCAGGTTCGGCGCGGGTTTCGGCTGGCTGCTGGCGAAAGTCCATTTTCTGTGTGCTCCACGGATTGCCCACGTGGACACTATCGGTAGGGAAGAAAGGATTTTCTGTTTTCTGGCGATGAAAGTCGCTTGTTGTCGCTTGGTCTCGCCTATGTCCGCCCAACCCTTGGACACTTATATTCTTCAATCTCTATGTCAGCTCTATTCGTTCCATCCGAGCCGTGAACAATCCATTCTTTGCCCTTGCTGTGGTTTATCATTTCCTTCACTTGTGGTCGCCTACACTCGCTCGAATCGCTTATCCTCGCTCAGGTCGCCTACTCTCGCTCACATCGCCTACTTTCGTTTTTGAGCCTTTTCGCTTTGAAAATGTGCTCTCTTGAAGGCGTAATTTTTCCTTCTTCTTAGCTGTCCAAACAAAATTTTAATTTCGATTTTTTGCTCGATTTTTGCTCCTTTTCTACTGATCCGCTTCCGATCTACTCTCGCTCATTGTCGCTTGTACCCGCTTGGATCGTGGCTTTTTTTACTCGGCATGCTGCAGTAGCACTAGCCTAACATCCAAATTTTTGTTCATAGTCGCTCATTCTCGCTTGCTCACGCTTCTGAACTGCACAATTTTTGAATCACTTACGCTACAAGTCTTCGCTTACTCTCGCCTTCTTTGGCAAAATACCTGAAGCAGTAAGGGCAATCGATAATTTATCGATTTTTTGTCGAAACCAACAACTCTCGATTTCGTAACACCTAAAAACGATTACATTACCTTTTTCAGTGCATATCAGGACCAGACCTGCTGCTGGGCTTGTATCCCATGTGACACGGCCACAAGCATAATAATAAACGTCACAAAGTAAGTGGTATCGATCAATAAATCAATAACGGCAAGCTTCACATACGATTGCATTCAGGTGCGATATGTGTCCAGAGGGCGAGGTACCGGATGAGACTCAAAGCTACTGCGTCCCTATTCCTCCGGTATCGATGAGGTGGGCGGAGTTTATACAGTACTCCCAGGGCTGATTGATTACTGTAGGCAAAAGGATTACTGTATTCAGATGGGATTCGGCGTGGGCGTTGATTCCAGCAGGTTTCTCGCTGCTCGGCCTCTCATCGACCGTTTTTGTTGTCGGCGTCTTTCTGAAGTTCTCGAATACGCCTGTGGTTAGTATGGATATTGATCGATTTGCGGCTGAGCACTTTATTACCAACGTTGTTTGTAGATCATGGCGTCTGGTCGTGAACTTTGTTACTGTATGATCAGTGGTATATCGATGTGCTACCTCCTCACATTTTTCCTCGTATCACAGCCTTCTGTTCCAACGTGTGCTTTTACTAGGGTGAGTCCGGTATTGATTAGTCGGCGGTTGTTTCGCAGGTCAAAAATTACAATTTTTCTCGAAATAAGTGTTGCAAATATTTTTTTTTATTTTAGGTATTGATGGGACTGTCGATGTCGGCCATTTATGCTGCCATTATCACAAAAACCAACCGATTAGCGCGGGTATTCAAGCCGGATAGTGCTCAGCGACCGCGATTTATCACACCGAGAGCTCAGGTATAATCCGTAACCCATACTCCTCCTTATATTTGAGAAAGTACATCATTTTCTGCAGTTGTTGTTGCAGTCCCACAATTTTGTCGCAAGTTGTAGCTTATACCCGCCTTATGCTTGTACCCGCGCGAGGTCGCTTACGCTCGCCTTACGCTTGTGCCCGCGCGGGCACTAGCGAGAATTTCTGCGCCCTTGATGCCACAGCACCATATCTCATACACAAACGCACTGCAGAAGTTCCATGTCGCCGGCACCCGCCTCTCGCTTATGCCCGCCTTGTGCTTGTATCCACGCAAGGTCGCTTACGCTCGCCTTACGCTTGTGCCCGCGCGGGCACTACCAAGAGTTTCCGTTCCTTCTTGGATCAGTAATATCTTAGGAAATCTTCTGCTCTCTGTACAAAATATATCAACACATCTTATTATACAGTAAAGCTCTGTGAAGGTTTTTGTCGCTTGAACCCGCTTCTCGTCTATGCCCGCCTGAGTGCATTTTCATTTATTTTTTACGTTCTTGTGGTACACACAGCGTATTCCAACTGCTTTCAAATGCTGATTGTCTCAAGTACACGTAGAAAAGTTTGATTAATTGATAACTGCTCCGTTCTGCTTTTTTGTCGCTTATACCCGCCTCCCTCTTGCACCCGCCCAGCGACGCCCTTGAAGCGGATTTATGGTCGCGTTTTACATAGATTACCATCCATTTCCATTTCTAAGATAGAATGTCGCTATCGTTTCTCAATTTCTTCCGCTTATACCCGCCTATCCGTAGAGATGTCGCCAACTATGAACGTTTAGTAATGGAAGGTCAAAAGCGCCCCCGATCACTCACTCTATTGTGAAAACCAGTGTAGATGGGAAAAATATGGAAAAAAGTTCTACATCAGGAAGAATCTGCGTTCAGAATCTTCATTAGAGAATGCTCACATCAAAAGTCGCTAGCTGTCGCTAGCAATCGCCTAGACATTTCATTAGCTATAGGATAGTATTTTTGACAAGCTATGAATTATAGAGTAATTGTGTAAAGTTGGGGCGTATTAGTGGAATTTTAACGAACTTTCGCCACATGTTGCATTTTTTGTTTATACTTGCTTTCGCTCGCCCGCTCTCGCCGACATGCGCTTGCAGTGATGTAGGGTTGCATCGCGGCATACTGGTACAAATTCTATCTTCGCTAGATAAGTACACATTCAATTACACATACGCTATACCCTCCCTCCCCTCTAGCCCACTCTGCGTCGCTACCCATCAATCAATACCTATATTCAGGTTGGTATCTGTGCTTGCATTGTCTCAGTACAACTATTCGGCTCAATCATCTGGCTACTTGTTGATCCACCTGGCACAAAAGTGGTGTTCCCATCACGTACAGAGGCGGTGCTCACCTGCAAGGTGGGCGGGGTTTATCCACATTTCATTTTATGCCACTAATTTATTGAATTTGCTCATTTTCAGGCCACAGCATCGCACTTGTTGGTTTCGTTGCTGTATAATTTGGTGCTTATTGTCGCCTGCACAGTGTACGCCTTTAAAACGCGGAAAATTCCGGAAAATTTCAACGAAACACGACATATCGGTTTCACTATGTACAGTACATGTATTCTGTGGTTATCGTTTGGACCGATTTATTTTGCTACGCAAAATAATTTCCGGGTAAGTGGAGCTCCAGCGAGAACTCGTCCCCATTTGCAAACTAAGTGCTTCGCATTAATAAATATTGGTTTTAGATACAAATCACATCGTTGTGTATGTGCATATCGTTGTCGGGTACAGTAGCGTTGGTGTGCTTCTTTGCTCCAAAGGTGAGTGTAGCTACTACTAGCGAGAGTAAGCGAGTGTAAGTGGGAAGCGATATTGAGCGACAGACGAAGAGTAGAAATCGGAAAGAATAGAAAATCACAGATGACATAATGTTCACATAATCTACCAGTGCAACGATTCTAGACTCCAAACTGGTGCTAATAGCGTGAGCGACAGTAGGCGACAGTGGGCGATGGACGGCGACAATGAGCGACTGTCAGGAAGTATCGCGTGTTGTGTAGTGCTAGGGGGACAACAGCAGTGCTCTGGTATAGGGAACAGTATGCATAGCATTAAGTGACAACTGACAAAATGAGTGCTGTGAGCGACTTGAGCGAACTCAAGCGAAAACAACGTGCGGGCGAGCGAGCGCAACTCTGCCAGCCTTGGAGCAGTATTTGGAAGGGGTCCACATTGTAAGGAACATTCTGCAGAATTTTATAGAAAATTACATTGTCCATAAAATTATTGGTTCATTTGTTGGTGATTTTTATCTGTTGCGCGCGAGTTCAAGCGGCATCATGCGAACACAAACGACAAGCGACAATAAGCGGCTAGACAAGGTCATCATCATAGGCAAAAGATTTGGGAATTAATGTATAGTTGCTGTTCGATTGAGGTGGAAATATTTCTTGAAAA
The DNA here is from genome assembly GCA_000688135.1 of Ancylostoma ceylanicum. NCBI lineage: Eukaryota > Metazoa > Nematoda > Chromadorea > Rhabditida > Ancylostomatidae > Ancylostoma > Ancylostoma ceylanicum. Next base: position 2,876,088 of record JARK01001340.1, on the reverse strand, counting down.
ATATAAAAAATCATGGTCCAAAATAATAGGAAGGCGATTTAAGCGTGCTCAGGCGGTAGTGTGCGAGACCAAAGAGTGTGCAACTTTTTGTCGCTTGAAAGATTCGCATCTTTTCAGATATACATCGTACTATTCCAACCGTACAAAAATGTCAGGACGCGACAGTCAGCGGTAGGACGACTTGTCAACCAGCAAATGAGGTTTATGAGGTATGCGATCAGACTTCCAGCAGCGACTGACCGATCAATACCCATTTTTTGTGGAGTGGGCTGCCACTGCCTTCGCAGTTTTTTTTCCGTTGCAAATAAACCCCACCCGCAAATCGATAGCTATGTGATGTGCATGTTTCAGTCAACTCACCTGCAATCAGGACAGTTACACGTCCGCCTATAAACCCATGTCTACAGCATCCAATCCCTCATATCGGCCTGGATGTGGGTGGTTTTGTCATGTCTCTTCCCTGCATTTCGTATTGTGCTCACTCACCAGCAAATCAATTTATCGATTTTCAGCCGAGGAGAATTCGCACGGCAGTACTCAAGCATCAACCATCCACCCATTACCTTTACCTATACAGGACAAGCTTAGCAATAATAATATTTGTCTGCCAAAAACTGAAATTGGTAAGTTTTTTCCTTGAAGAAACTTGTTTAATGTTCGTCGCGTGAGTCGCTTATGCTCGCTCGCAAACATAGGAGACTGGAATTCGTCCACAGCTGTTTGTTTTGTACGCTGCAGCACTCCTGTTTTACTGTTATACGCTCATTTTTCTAATCTCTCCAGGCTACGCCTATACTTCCGCTTCTCGCGTAGGCTCGCGCTTGCTCGCTTGACCTACCACCGTTTAAAAAGCAACGTATTCATTTATATTCATAGCGATTTTTTATCGAAGCTAATTATCAATCCCAAATTCAAAATCTCTTTACTTCTTTCTCGCTTATACTCGCCTACTGCCGCTCACTATAGTATGTTCTCTCACCTAATTTTTTGAAATCTTTTGATTGACATAATCTCTGTATCTGGACCGTGCATAGCTTTCAATGTGGTCTTCTACGGCCCCATCCGCACATAATAAAATTCGTATCCTTTGCTCTCCGATGGTTCCGTCTATACTTCGTCGCTAGGGCTCGCTCATGCAAACGTTTTATACTCGTTCGCTTTCACATGAATCAGCTTACGAATTTCTATGCAGGATGGCGTCGAAAATCACAGCTGCAGTGTAAACAAATCTGTTAAAGGCTGCTATTGCAACTTAATCAGCAGTTGTCGCACAATGTCGCCTTATGTCGCTGCGCCAACCCCGCTTTACTCGCTTTACGAAGATCATGCGTATCAGTGCATTTGGTATGCCTTAGATAGATGCATTGTGTAGTAATTTTTCTAATGTGATACCAAAGCTGCCTATATCGCCATTATTGCTCACATTATTGCTTGCCGCTAGCACACGCCCACGCTTTGCGTCCGCTCGCCTCGCTCGCCTATGCTAGATTTGGCTGATTTCTATGAAACCGACTAAAATATTTACAGTTTCCAAGCCTGTTCATTAATGTGGAACTACGATAGTACATAATTCTTCCTCGATGTTGCCTATACTCACTCGCTTCGCCTTCATTCTCGCCTGTAGTCGCGCGACTCATTTTTGTTTTCAAACGCACTATGAAATTATTAGATTTCATTAAAATTTTTTCAACAAAAACAAAAACTTTCAGGCAAAAAATTCTCTCTGCCAGAGGAGCCTGATCATAACTGTCCTGACCTTCTCACGACAAACGACATCAGGCGACGACGTCCAGCGAGTCTGTACGCGACAATGCCGGATGTTGTTCGACCACTTCCACTCCCGTTGAAGCTGCCACCTGAGATGAATGAGTGCGATTCACAAGTGGCATTGATCCTGGAAGAGATTGCCACTGATCCACACGTCACATTTTTATAGTCGGTTTCAGAATGTATGAGTTGGGCGGAGCTTTGGGACTGGCCACGCCCACTTTCTCACCTTCGGACCGTAACTATGGGAGCTTGATTACTCTAATTTAGGAAATGATCGTGGTCATCCCAGTTAGCGCCCAACTACTGCATAAGTATATATAGATATTTATGTTTAAGTATGACATCAAAATATGGATCTTAAATTGTGCTTCGGGTATTTTCTATAGGAATTCGCTCAATATGAAGACCAATAATCGATATATTGATTGATCACAATGATCTGTACTGTTCTTGACTGGATATTGGTTTTACTGCACTCTTTCCTTCCCCTTCTTTCTTACGCATTGTTTCCACACTTCCTTTCACGTCCGCACAACTCGTCCACATTGGACGAGTTGTCCCGGACACATTTCATGTTGCACAATCACTTTCTAATCGATGTCAGCTGGTCGAAGCAATCCGGTGCTCAACGAGCTTCATTTTACGATATGATTGGTCTTGTCTTGTTTTCACACGTACCTCTACTTGTTTAAACAGGTTCAACATGTTCAAATCTCTATTGATTTATTGATTTTTCACAGAATTTCTATTTAAGCAATGGATTTTGTCTATGTATCTAGTCACTTGCACACTGGTTCAATGTTTCCCGTTGAATGATTGTATTTGGATGATTTTGGTGCTGCCAAAGTAAAAAAAAATTAAATATTTCGTTGTTACATGGCAGTGTGATTAGAATGGGCATGCGAGAACTGGTCCCCAACGTATTTTTGCAGGGAGTCTCCAACCACAGCCACTGCTTCAAACATGTACAGGGAATGTCAATCATGATTGCTACTCCCGCGGACTGACGCGCCGCAACATCTACGCGGCGCGGGCGAGGCAACACCCAATATCCACATAGCTCGCCCGCGCCGCGTGGATGTTGCGGCGCGTCAGTCCGCAGGAATAGCAGTCGTGGTTGACGTTCCCTGTACATCCTATGTGTTTTCTCGTTTCCGCAGGATGTGGAGCGTTATGCCTAGAAAACGCCGGAAGAGTACCAAGCTCCACGATTGGCCAGTGACATGATTTGACCAATCGCCGAACTTGGCCACGCCTTCCTGTACAGGTGCAAAGCTCCACACCCGTTTCTACATATGGGCCTTTCGGCTATTAGTGGTTCCAAATTTCGGGGAGAAATTTCCAGAATCTTCTCCCTCTTCTATCAGTTAAAAGGTTTTTTTTTTGAAAATTTTTTTTCAATTCAATTAGCATTTTTCAGTAGACAACGCTTGCAAATGTTCAATTTGTAGCAATTCTGGTTATTTTTTGACGTATATCACATTTTTGTTTCCTGGAAATATTTTCATTTTTCGATTTATTCCCTTTCCTTTCGAAGAAAAAGGAAAATTTCGGGCAGTCAAGAAATACTGTGGAAATCCTCCAGAAAACTTAAGGAGAGATTTTTGTAGGATTTCTTCAACTCAAATGTGTGTAGATCTGATGCATTTCTGGATCTTAACTTTCTGAATTTTACTCATTTTTATAATGTGAACACTTGTCACCGTGCGAGAACTGGTGCCCATTCCCCACCACTTTGTTGATACCCGAATGTCGGTTTAGCCTATTGCCCGTTTGTTTTGTTGCTTGCTGTATGAGCGTTTCCTACTCTTAGGAGAACGTTTGGAATGTTCACCTGATGAGAAAATCCCACGGGGACTAGTTTTCGTCACTGACAGAATCTACGTTTTTGTCGAATTGGCCTATCAGAATCAATACAGTTTGAACGTAGGCTAAAATGTGAATTTTTTTTCATAATTTCTGCAAATATAATGAATATAGAGGTCAAACGATTTTTTCCAAGCTGATACAGTCCTACGGGTTCACTGACCCCTACATTCCCCCCCCCCCCCAACCTCCTCTTAGCTTCCTGCATTTCGTGAGGTGTTTCATATGTACGCACATTGTACAAAAAGGTCTTTTTGCATTTCCACATTCCTGTAGTTGTGGTCATCGGTCAATTCCCTTGACTTTATAGTTCTCTGTTGTCTTGGGAGNCCCCCCCCCCCTCTCTCCGCATTCATCATCCCCACCAATTATTCCCGAAAAAACGAGTTCTCTATGCTAGGATTTCGACGTATCTAGCATATAATTGTAGCAATCGCCTCTCGGCCTGGCTAATTCGTGTTTTCTAGAAGAGCCATCGCCAAATGTGATCTTTGCTCTCTGGTTCTGATGGGGTTTGACCCCCACTCAGCGCTGCTAAATGGCCCATTATGCTGGAGAAAAGACAAAAAAGGTCAACCAAGCAATGGCGCTGGTGTTTGTTTAGATAAAGAGTCGCATATGGAAGGCGTTCTCAGGCAATCATCGGGTCGCGGCGGCGGCTCTGACCTTTGAGACGAGTTGTCATGGTATTTGCTCGGGTTATTGTCAAATGTCAACGTGTTAATATGACAGAGGCCATGCAGATGACAATGCAAATATACGTATTTATTGCCTATAGTACATTATTGATATAGTACATAGTCCCAAGGATCTTAAAAACCGTATTTTTCATGAGATTGAAATATGCAAATCCTACGAGTAAGACATGCGTGCTCATGGAAAACACGGTTATTCAATCTATAATTCTGTACCAGTAATGGCCAAATCCACGCAAAACCCATGCATTGGACTGAGAAAATCATGGGTTTCTCATGTGTTCTGCATCGAATTTGCATCGGATTTTGGAGACGCTTGGGTTTTGTATGGATTTCGCATAAATTTGACAGTTGCTGGTACAGAACTATTGATGTAAAAAACCGTGTTTCGCTTGAGTACACATGTCTTAATCGTGGAATTTACATCTTTCAGTCTCATGCAAAACATGGTTTTTAAGTTTCCCGAGGTGGTGTTGATCTTATAAAGGGACCTGTTGATACGGCGAAACAAACAGATCAATATTACTTCGAGGTAATCACAATTCTACCTCTTTTCCGGGAACGTTGTTTCAATCACCTTGAGTGCTAACGTGCAGAGGGCAGTATATCAATCGGGATGCTTATTCTTCATGATTATTTCCAGGAACACCATGCGGAATTAGCGTTTTTCTTTGAATTTCTCTAATCCTCCCAGGATTTTATAAAGGAACCTGTTGATATGGCGAGACATACGGCGAGACGTTTTTTATAAAGCTATGAGGTCGGCTTAAAAGACTTCCGATTGAAACTCGAAAAGTTGATACTTCCGAAAATCCTTTATGCCCTTGTGTTTTCTATTTCTCCATATGACCTAAGAAACAGTCTAACAACAAATATGTAACCTAATGGTAAATATCGATTTACTCTGACAGAATCTCTACTTTTGACAAGTATATAGGAAAGTTGAGAAAAATTCAAGGACTAAGAAACTCAAGAAGTCACTAAATTTTCTCAACTGGGAGGAGGTGTAAGGGCGGGGGG
>JARK01001340.1:2853057-2870296 GCA_000688135.1 Ancylostoma ceylanicum | reverse complement strand
GGGGAGAAGAGCAGCAAGAATTGCTGGCAGCCTAAATGTAGTGATCGGACACTCTTCATCTACTTTTTTTCAACCTCAATTTGTGGGTATTGCAAATCAAGAATAGCTGCATGCGAGCAGATAGTGAACTACGTGCAGGCTACCCAGGGTAAATGTGTTCACGCACATCACAACGATGGGTAAATTTGTTGGGTATTGATACGTTCACCATGGGTAGTTTCAATCACACATGCCGCCTCTAAAGTGTGCTAAATTGCCTGAGTCTTGAGCAGTCTTTATGATTAACAAATTGTTATGTTGCCTAATTAATAGAGTTTAAAAAACATTTTAAATATAGGTGAAAATTTGTAAATAGGTATTGTAAAGTAGTGGAATGTACTGAATTGGATAGTGAGAATTTTAGATTACACAGTACTTTGGGAGTTAACTAAAGGCGAAAATTTCCAAACTGGCTATAAAAAGTGTTGCCCACGTCACGGAAAATTTTGTTAAAATATTGGACCACCTAAATACAGAAGCACTAAGGATGCGTATTTGATATCTGATGTTTTTGATGTTGATACATTTTATAAGAAATAGAATTTTCCCAGTTTTCAAAAAAAAATCGATGTTTCGCGATTCAGATATGAAGCAAGAAGCGTTGCACCTATGGTTGACATCTAAGGGGTATATCAGGTTTATATTGGCAGTGAATGGGGTCCGCATGCATCACTAGATTAGCCCAGGGTAGGTGCGTTAGCAGTCACTAAATTTATTCATCGATAACAACAAGTATACCCTGGGTAATCTCAATGATGCATCAGTGATTAGGTGCGGTTTTATACACTGACCACGGTTTTACTTATATCCACCTTCACTTTCATATTCCTAACATGTGTAACCTACAGGGTAACCCAGAAGTCTTTGGCAGACGTTCAAGTGCTGCGAAAAAGGTTATATCGAAAGCGATTGTGACCAAACTAAGTAGGAAGATAGCTTACCAACAGTGACAACAGTAGAAAGGGTTTTTTATCCCCAAAATAGCTCCGAATTCTGGTAAAGGTTAGAAATGAAGGCTTGCAAAACAAAAACCGTAGGCGAGATGCGAACCTTCGAGCCTCTGCCTACGAGTCTGTATCACTATCCACTCGGCCATCCAGCTGCACAGTCGTGATGTGAGGGTGGGGGTATAAATACAGATGTCAGTATGGTCGGAAATCTTCGACGTGTAATTTTGAGCCTGTATTAACCATTTAGCAAAATTCAAGTATAATCTGTAACATAGTTTGGGGCAGGCCTTCCAACCATATATGTGTCGTTTCGAAATCGCAGCTTAAGTTCGTGCAATTCTCTTGTGAGATCTAGATGAGGCAGTTTTGTTGGCAGTGGTCCTAATAAGTCATTCTCTCAATTTCGCCATCAATGGTTTGTAAATAAAGTTTTCGCAGCACTTGAACGCCGGCCAAAGACTTTAGGGTCACCCTGTAATCTTTTAAGACAATCTGGTGGAAAGTAGATAACCTCTTCATAGGAGGATTTTGGAAAGATACTGTATTCTACCGTGCTAATACTGTAAATACAGTTAGTTCACACATTTTCAATGGCTACCTCTGCCAGCTTCGCCCGTCTATACCCTGGAATTTCCCCTGTATCTCTGTACAGCTTCTTCTTCGAGAAAGCAACTCAGTAGTCTCCTTGACATAGCCAATGTCAAGACTTTCAATAGCTCAAAGGCAAGTATTTGAAACAAAAAAAAAACGATTTCGAGAGCTCTCCACAACCAGATGCGCTGCGCCTGGATGAGTGTGAATCAAGATCATGAATCAGGCAGCGATCGAAAGTACGACCCTCTCGAGAGCGGCAAAAATTCTTGCAAAGCGAGTGACTCGACAACAGTGTTCTTTCAAGGGCTTGGTGACATGGTTATAGTGTGTTTGGGTGGCGATGCCGGCTGTTTTGGTTGTGATGCAGCTAAAGAAGTACCGTGAGTGGGTAAAAAAAAAACAGGGACCTAACTTTTGAGCCTATTTACCCGTATATGGAAAAGCGAACAAGTGGGCAAATAGGCATCATTCCTTTATAAGTTTTTATAGTCTTTCTAGAACAAAATCGTTGCGCAATTTCTACAAATTGATTGAAAAATCTTTGCGAATGAGGAGCGAAAACTCGAGAAGTCCAAAATGGACATCGAAATGACAGCTGGTCCCCAATCCCCAGGCTTCGCTGCAGTTCGAATTCCTATGCATATTCCGACTACTTTGACCGAGTCTCCGCTAACCAGCGATGAACGATCCGCTGCTGGAACTTCAGGAAAACCGGGTTTTCGGCGTTTTTGTCGAGGTTCATGCATATCGTTGGGGGCAATATCCGTTGTACGTACGTTCTGCTTCCGCGGTGACGAAAGAAATTGGGGATGAGACAGTTGTTCGTTACTTTTTTCTACTGAATGTCTTTGTTTCAAAGGCTGGAATGATCAGAATTCTGTGATTTTACCATAGAACCACTGAGAAATTTATGGATTTGAGAGCACCGGGATAAAAAAAGCGTGTAGTTTCAAAGTTCTATTCAAAATTTAGAAACGAATTTTCTTTGCTGGACAGTACTTTAGAGAGCTTAGCCCAATGAAAAGCAGCTTCTCTGAAGCCATGGAGCTGAATAGGATTCATGATCCTTTAATCTAGGGAGACTAGGGCCTCGGCACAAGTACATCATTCAGGTTACCCATGGTAAACGTGTTACCGAACCTAAATTTACCCTTCAGTTAGCATTTGACATATCAATAAAAATAAATTTATTCATTCACATTCAACAAAAATGAAAATAAAATAAAATATATCTCTCTATTCCTCCGTGCCGTTGTTTATACCCAGCTGCTACCCATAAGTTATCAAACCCATGCGTATGAGATTACTCATCGTTCCAATGATGAATTCGAGGCCTGAAGGCGCCCCTGAAATTACCTAGGTTCACTATGTTGACGCCCTTCTTAATGATGAGTAGATTTGGGTATTGTTAACACGTTTACCCTGGGTAATCTCAGTGGTGAATGCGACCCCAGTTGTAACCCAACTTTCGTGCCCTGCCTCTCCTAGCACTGCCTATTCTACACGATAACCATCCCTGCTCTGCTTGGTTCTCCTTCCAGGATGGTCATTTGGGTAGCAGTAAATTCCCGGGCTTCCTTCAATTCCACCGAAGGCAATCTGGTGAGGGATTTCTAGAAACTTCTCCACTCTTTGAAGGCATTCAGACAAATATAACTAGTGTAATCCGAGCAATAACTAAGGGAAAATTTGAAAACCTGAACTTTTGTGAGAATTTTTAATGGAGAAGAGGATATGAATAGGAAAAGATCCTTTCAAGTCCTTGTTTGACGAAAGCATATAAAATGGAGGTGAAAATAGAAGTGAAGTAGGGGAGAATGGAGCAATAGGAAAGTTGAAAACGCTCATTCCAACTTTCAAAAAGAATTCAGGATGAATTCCTGTGGAAATCAAATCACATATGTTTTAGTTTGTAATTCCTAAATTTTCATTAATTATTGTCGTTCTTCTACATAAAAAAACTCATCACGAGTCTGAGTTTTTTTCGCGTTATGTTCCAGTTTCTCTCCCCGTTTTTGTGGTTTCTCATTTAGCCAAGTATATTAGGGTAAAATTACCAGATACAGGTGAAGTAAACGAATCTATTATATGTACATGCGCTGAGAATTTTTTTGGCCAGGAAATTACACCAGGAAGCGTTCATGCCCTCCATCAGGATTTTCCTGTGCTCAGCCGAAACGCTCGAAGGTGACCTCCAAAAAAAGGAGGTCCCCATTTTCTATGTACATATGACTGCTTGACCAGATTTGGCCAAGTGCCAAAAGATCTTTGATCCCCTTCCGATGAGTTCCTCAGGAATCTGCTCGATGCGTCACGCTGGTGGCCGACCGGTGGATTCCTGCTTGTCACTAGCGCGTCGATTATGATCGAGGCGTGTGCCTGTCCGAGCGTATGCATTATGGGCATTAGCCGTTATCCATTGCGCGATCGCCCTTGGTTGAGCGGGGCGAGTCGTCCGTCGCTCAACGACGACCACGACGACGACGTTGTCGCAGTCGTCGTCCACTGAAACTCGATCACCATTGTGTTTAATTGGAATCGAGCATACGAGTGGAAATTCCACACACGCGCACACGCACGCGGAAATTCCGAGATGGATTCGTCCAGAAAAACCACCGCGCACCGCCAGCAAATCCTGGCCGCCTGCTCGATTCTGTATGTGAAATTGATGCTGCTGCAAGCGATGCGCAACGCGGTTTTTTCGAGGTCAAGGCGTTCGTGAATCAGCAAGAAATTCGCGTCGTCGTCGGCTCGCTGCGTTCACCCGGGTGATTAGACCGAAGAATCCCGGATCAGGACCAAGGTCGGCTCCAGCCAGACGACCGGCACTTGGCCTCTCGGCTGGCTGACCGACCCTACAAGGCGCTAAGATCTCTTATATTTGCTCTCGTCGAGGCGAGTGCGCGCGAGCGTCAAATTCGTCGCCACACGCCGGCGGGAAGCCGATACCACACTGTTTGAACATCGTCGCTTCCTCATTAGTGCAAATTAGTCTGGAGAACGGGGTTCTTTTAAGGCCTGGAGGTGCGAAAAATCAATGGTCCATGAAAAATCGAATAGTTCGGGATGGGAGAGTTTTGAGATGTGTTTTATCTACATTTTTCATAATTTAAAATCACCCCCATCGGCTGATCTGCGCAACCGGTGTCGTTGCAGAATTAGTGGTCTAAATGACGCGTGGTCATATCCATAAGAGCGCTGGACGTGAGCCAAGTGGTGGTACCTATATCTGGACCTTTAAATTCAGAACCCCTCCAATAAAAAATAACCTAAGCCTGAAGCCGACATCGGTCTGAAACAGTTCCAGAGAAAAAAAAAACTTCGTTTGAATTTCCCGCCAGTTGCAATCGCTTCTGCATTTGCAGATTTCACAAATTCATATACATGACGTTGAAGAACTACTTTCCAAATAGAGAAACGCCTATATAAAACATAAATTTCGAAATTTTCCCAAACCCACTTTTCGACGATTTTGCCGTGTTGTCCGCAAATGCAGAAAAGCCGTGAAGTGGTTTTCAACAGAACCGATTTCGTATTGGAAATCGTTTTTCCTCTGCGGCAAGATTTAGCTTTGAATAGAAGTTCTATCGAAGCCATTTCCCAAATTTAACCTATTTACTTACCGTAATTTTAGATCAGGATTTAGGATGCAATTGCGACCACCACACCGCATTGACGACTATTATTGAAAGTGGGATCCACGTGAAAATTTACTTCTCCATTTTTTGAAAAGAAATCAGATCAGCTGACATATTTTCTAGAAAGTGACGTCATCGTCGTTGTTTTTTACGTCTTGGTGTGTGGTCCGCAAATGCAGAAAAAATGCTGTTATGCGACATTTACGTAAGGTGACCTTGGGTATTGAAGATTGCTTTTTTTCTGGAGGCAAAATCCAGGCTTAGATACGGGCTTTACTGAGGTTATCCGCGGTATTTAGCCATATTATTTTTTGCCGAGAGTGAGTCATAAATTTTGGACGCAATTACGACCAAATTATCTCTTTGACGACAAAAATTGTTGTAAAATAAACGTTACTGTAACTAAAGTGGCAATGAGGTTGGTGTTGAAGTAGAAATGAGGTCACTGAGGTTTAGTTTCCTACTCCAAAGAGAAAGTTCCAGAAAATTCCAGCTGACACCTCATCCAGGAAATGACGTCATCCCCCCCGTAATTACAGTCACCCCTACAAACCGCTAAATTGCAATTAGCACCGAGTTGCTGGACAACACCGACTGCACGGGGGGCGGGGGTCGCAGCAGCGGAGGCGGGGCTTAGACGCGGGTGTCAGTCGCCGCCGACGACGACGCACCGCGCTCAGCGTGACGACGACGACGACGACGATGGGCAACCGCTCTTCCAGCCACTATCCACCACCGACAGCTTGGTCCCACGGACCATACGGGGCGTATTCGGCGCCGGGTGGCGCCTATGACGCCAAACGCGGTCTCAGCGGCGGACCGCCGGGCGCTTATGCTGAACCGTATATGCCGCATCCACAGTTGCGTCGTTCGATGATAAGTCTGAACGCGGATTCTGGCTACATGACCAGCCCCAGCGACTCGGAACGTATGCGAATGCGTGGATCGAGGATGTCGTTGAATCATTTGGATTTCGACCGGCAGCTGGTGTATCCGCCGGATCCGAAAATGATGAAAAAGCTGGAGAAAATGGAGAAAAAGCAGCAGAAACTGCTGAAGAAAATCGGTCGACCCGTGCCGGCCGCTGTATTCATGCCGCCTCAACCGATGCCGCCGCCGATGTACGCCAGGGCGATGTCGTTCGACGATCTCAACAGGTAATTTTCTTGGATTCTCGTGTATTTTCGCGTTCGTTCGCCTCGTTCACCTCATTGTGGCCCTCTCCTTTCATCCCCTCCTCCGCTTTTTTGTCCCCCGTACCTCCACGTGACCCACGACTGAGCCCCTACGCCGCTGCCGCATTGAGCCTTACCGGCGAGACAATAGCGGCGAGGTAGACGAGGTATGTGCCCTCGGCTGACCTTGGCCGCTCGCTCGGCTGACTGCTGAGGTGGCCGGGCTCGCGACGGCTCGAACAACTCGAAGAAATTGACACTACTCGATGTGTGCGATGCGGGTTTTTTCACGATCAATTTGTCTTTGTTATAGGCCATCTTTTTGAATGACGAGAGCCTCAAATTGCGTGGATCTCATGACCCCGTTGTGGGACGAGAATCCTTTACATTCGTGGTGAATTCCAACAAGGGCTGGGGAGGAATTCATTGGGGAGGGGGACGAAAAGTTTTTCGGGAATTTTTTGAACAAATGTTCCGGAAAAGTGGAATCCAAACGGGTCATGGACATCGTCAGTAGATTTTTATGCGTGAACTGTTCACAAACATGATGTACATATGTCCAAAAGGTGTTCCAGATGAGATTTTCCAATTTCAAACCATTCGATCCTGGTTAGCTTTTAACTCAATGGTGACCTCGTGCTTCATCGGTGAGCCAACTATCTTCCACTTATTGCCCAATTTTAACCATTCCTGAGAATCACTATTCTCACTGATTTTCTCGGATTTTGAACCAACGAGAGCCGTGGACCAATAATGATTAAAATTAAGAATTTCGTCAGAACTGGAGCGAAGAGAAAAAAAAATTAAAACCTGAAACAATGAGGGGAACATGAAGAAAACCGCGCGGTTGTCGACTGATTAAGGCTAAACGCTTTCGTTGATCTCTCAATCTCCTTCTATCCTGGATTTTAATTGCCGTTTAAATTCAAAGGATTTTGGACAATTCCATGGGAAATTTCCAGATGACTTTCGGCTTTTACGGCTTTTATGGCTTTCGAAAACTTTCTGGAAAATTACTATAAAAAACAGCTAACAAAAAGATTCGAGCTATTTTGACTCATTCCATGAGGTTTTTCCCTCGTATGACGTACTCTAATCAACTTTCTTTTCAATTTTACGCCAGTCTTTCCTGAGTTTTCACTACATTTTTTTGTTCTTTACTCAACAACCTTTCTTTTTTTTTTGCTTAATGAATTGTTGTATATACATACATATAGTCCTTCATGTGAGTTGGACCTTTTGAAATAGAGTAGTAGTTTGACCTACTCTTAGCATACAAAAATCTCACTGCATACATTTTTCTTTCAAGAATTTTCCAGAATTTCCTATCCATGCATTTCCTACATAGTTGTTCTTTGGAAACGTCTCTTACGTAGCTTGTTGACGATTCGGAGATTCGGAGATTGGACATTCCGGATGACAGTTCCAATAGAGATATTTGAGCTTTGTCAAATAAATTGAGAAATCCCGTATTTGTTCAATTCTTCAACGAAATTGTAAGAAATTCTGATTTCCCAGCTGCAAATCTGAATGGCCTTGCAAAGGAGGTACTTCCACTAGTCTTCGTGTCTTCTTTTCTTTTTCTTGAATTATTTTTCACTCCATTTTCCTCTCTCTTGGATATCCTGTACACTATTTTCTCACAGTTTATTTAATGTGCCCTGTGCCCTGTGCATTGTTTCCTGAAGAGAGGGGTCCTTCCACCACACCCACTCAAATTCGCTTTTTCCTAGGTTTGCGAACGTCTCTTGACTGAAGAGCCACTGATGAACAAGTAGCCAAATCTTAGAGAGTTGTTAAATGCCATAACCTCCCACTCTTCACTCACTCATTCACTCACATTACTCTTATAACCTGTTCCATAAGTGTGCTTTATGGGCTCATTTCTGTAGCAGTCAAGTGCTCGGTAACTTGTTTTTCTTTGTTTCCCTGGGGTCTCTGCGGCTCATGCAGTATTTCTCTAGGGGGTTCAGAGGTCTTCTGTCCAGGTATTTCATAGTGTTTGAGCCATTGTTTCTTCGTTATGTGGTCATGCTCTGTCGCAGCTCATTACCAAATGACGTAAGGCCTCGCCCAAAGGCCTTAGCTGCCTTGCCTAAAGGCCCCTAACTCTCTTCCGTCAATGCCGATACTGCACTAACACCTCTGCTTTTATTGCTTCGAACGTCATTAACTGTTTTTCACCAAGAACAACATACGCCATTACAGTTGTACTATTAAGCGCCCTGAAACAACCACACCCCTACCCCTGCGATCAAAACTGGTTACCTCATGCGGGTACTGACACGGGGGGGGGGTGGTGACGAGTTAGCGCATAACTCTCCACATAAAATCGCCTAACCCGGTCATGGTGCGAATTGAATTGCCGGCAGTAAAATTCTCGTCGGCGGATTAGAGTCGTTTCGGGTGGGCGCGAAATTTAAATGAGATTTTTTTGAAATTTCAACTTTGTCACCTTCCGTGCGGTGGACGGAACATGTACTTTTGATGGAACCCAGCTGGGAAAAGGTCATTGGTTCACCTTTGCCTGCTGTTAATCTGAAGAGCTTGAACTTCGGCCTGTCCAGTTAGATTTCCTGGATTTCTTCTTCCAGAAAATTTCCGATATATTTATCTTTAGTTAAATATTCCAAGAAATTCCAGAGAAAATTCAGAATTCATTCAGGTTTATAAGAATCCTGGAAAAGAACTCTACCAAACCTGCTTTTTTCCTAGCAAAATAAATCCTTGTGACCTAACATGGACATTTCGGGCAGGGCTAAGGTTGCTAGGAACTTTCTGGACAAAACCATACAACTTAATAATGCGGTTGACCAATTAATCGCTGGATCTAACCTGACCCTAATTGACCAATGGCGATTCGACGAGCAAGCCAGACCGTGTTAGATCATATAAAAACCAGACTTAACTCGTTGAAGACCAGGTCAGATTAAAAACGTTTGAAAATCATGTTAGAACGTGTTAAGACATGGAAAAAACCGAATTTACTCGTCAAAGATTAGATCAGAACGAGCTTGACCACGTCAGATCGTGTTAAGTCATGTGAAAACCTGCATCGATTATGCTTATACACGATCACACTCGACTTGACCATGTCAATTCATGTTAGGTCATGTAATGGACCACGTCAGAACGTGTCAAGTCATGCAAAAACCTGACTCGATGAAGATCATACACGATCAAACTCGACTTGACCATGTCAATTCATGTTAGGTCATGTAATGACTCGATTCATCTCGTTAAAGATCAAGTCAGAACACGAGCGATTGCAGATCATGTTTGTATGCATGTCCATACGAGCCGATAAGTGGTAAATGCGCGCGGATCATTGGGGGTGATTCCAGACGTGAAACGACACGAAAACTCGTCCGACAAGGTGATAAAATCGTTAATCGGCTGTGCCTCTCGGAAACCGTCTCTATGAAGACATGGAAGGGTGTTAACCGTAGCGCACGGGGTGCTAATAAAATTTAAAGGCAGCAGTTAAGGTGGTGATAGCTCATTAACGAAGTTCGTGCGCGGCGGTCTTTTACAGCGCTGCGATTCGTTTCTTCACGATACCGTATATGTATGCGGATTTCTTGTGTTCTCTGCGTCTCTTTCGGGTCTGTGCTATTTCGCACTTCACATGTGGGAGTTGGAAAAGACGAGATTAGTAAGTAGAAGCGTGCATCTACACTTGATTTTGGCTCTTAAATTTCCGGGAAGACATAAAACAGCTGTGTCAGCATCAGCCAATCACAGGACAGCTTTTTCTGCTCTGGCCAATCACAGGGCTTGCTCATATTCTGGCCTCGATTTCAAACATAAGGCCCAGGAAGAGGGCCTGAACGATAAAAAAATGCTCTCTTGTGTTTCTAAAGAATTCCTAACCTACTGCATAACATTTGGGAGTCCGATACACAGGAAAAAACGTATATAGAAAAACACAGAAAATTATTTTGTTCGGCTACTAGCGGGAGTTCACGATCTCCAGAAAAACGTCTTCCACCTTTTAAAACTATTAAACAAGCGATTTTTTCTTCATATGGTGGATAGTGTGGATTTTTGAAGGAGATTTATTGCGTATTGTTGTTGAGAAAAATATCATCTCTGTCGTCTGCCTCTCACCTTGGACAGAGAGCCAGAGTAGTCTCGCGGGGACCTTTTTTCGCCTGGAGCTACATCTCCTTTCAAACCACGGAGCAGGAAAAGCCGATAAAATCTTCTTGGGGACCAGTTCTCGCTAAAAATTCTCCATTTCATCATATTTGTTTCTTTTCTCATTCTTCAATCAATAATTGATCAAAACTTCAGCAAAATCCATCTGTTGAGGGATATTTCTATCACCTATCTGGGTCTCTCTAAATAGCAACGGTTTTTGAATGTCTCTATGTGCTCATCTTTTAAGAGCAGCAAACAAATGGATATTCTGTAAATAGCGATTGTTTGCATCCCAAGCTATCCCGGCTATCCTTTTTTTGAATCGATCAATAACTATTTTTCCTGCAGCTGCATCCCCTCGTGCACAGGTGCCTTTCAATTCCCCATAATTATGGCTTACTCACCGCAAACACCCGAAAGCCTTTACATTCCTCTCCAAATTGCTACCGCATCTCAAGAGTACACAGTAATTAGACGCGCTGACCGGCTAAAATTGTCCCTTCCCTACAATTATGGACTCTAAGGATGCTCTTAACTTTCGCCGTCCTCTTCACCGAAAACCTTCAGGGAAAGTGCTTGCATTGTTGACATAGGCAATGTTTTGACTCGGCACACCACGATATCCTTGAAATTCCAGTTTTTCGCGGCTTACAAGTCGCAAATCTTGCGTGAAGTATAAACAATTTCCATGCAATTTGGACCAGTTGTCCGTGGTGGTGGCGGCGGCGGATGACCGCAGCCAGCGAATGGCCTCCATCCATCATGTCGTGTGTTTTTAGCGAGAAACAAAGCATAATCGCTCGTTGTGTGGCATGTGGCAGCGTTGTGTGTCTATCGGTACGTGAATGCGGATGTGGCAGCGTAAAACACGCGCAAGACACCATTGTGCGGCATTGTGTTTTTGCTCTCGACGTTCACGAACGCGCGCGCGCGGCGCAGTCTTTTATGTTTTCGATTAGGATGAATTGCGCCCTACGAACGATGTCGTTTCTTCATTATCCGACGTGAAAAACTCGTGGCGCGTGTGGCGCCACTCATCGTTGAGTTTGGAGACAGCGACACGCTGCCTATGTCGCTGTAGAATGGGAGGGGAGGGGGAGGCGGGTAAGGGACAAGTTGCCGCCTGGTTGGGAACTTAGTGGAATTACCTGTATAAGACGCACAACAATGTGTTCCATTACAATCGTTATGTAGCTGGTGCATCAATTATCCTATCAGATTTACCCCATTAATTACTCAGTATTCTACGAAGAAAATCCCACCCTCACGTAAAAGGGGTAATAGATTGAATAGTGAAATTGAAGAGATAGAATAGATGAGATTTTCAGTGAGCCGTTTCGCCTCTATCCCTATACGGACAAATTACCCTAAAGCCACTCCCGAGGCTCTTCAGTAGGGAGGAGTGGCAATCTATGAGAAAATCCTAGAAGATTTACGGGACAGGTTGTGTGTAAAATGCTAGGAGGAGGGCTTTTATACCGATAATATGGGCGGGGGCTCTAAGGACATGATTGGCCGATACATGTTAATGATCTATGATCAATGTTCGAGTGATCTTTTTTGCAAACCTCCTGATATTAGTTATTTTATGTAGCTCAGAGTATTTATAAAAAATGAATTTGTTGTTGAATAGACATTTGAAAATGGCCTTTTCAATAAGGGTAATGTCGTAATTCAAGTCTAGTAGAAGTCGTAAAAGGTTAATAAGTCGTTCTTCGAAGTCTATATAGAAAGTACAGGTACGAGAGATCCTGATAACTTCTGTATAAATGATAGCTATTTTAATATTGTCACTAACGTAAGAGGTACCATGGCAGAATCTGTTAACTTTAAAAGTAAAGTAATCTGTCTTATTATACTGTTTAGTTACAATTCTATCATTAATAATCCTAATATGTAAATCCAAGAAATTGCATTCATAAGGGGTATGATGTGTAGTGTCCAATTTAAGTATATTATTGTAAGTATTATTAAGGATATTATGTACTTCCGTTTCTTTCATATTATGAATGATAAGGATATCGTCCATGTATCTGTATGGTTGAAAGATCAGATTATGTTTATAATGATTAGAAGAGAACAAGTATTCCATATATGAAAGAGTTAGGTCAGCTAATATAGGGCTAGCATTACCACCTTGAGGTACCCCTTTGATTTGTTTAAAAATCATATTACCGACTTTACAGAAACTGTTATTAAGAAGGAAATCTAGGAGGTAAACTACATCCTGAGGTTTATAACTTCTGTAGCTGTTTTTGTACTTATCTTCATCAGAATAAAACACCTTATCATTGTGGCAAACTATGTATTTTTTGCCTGCATTTTTAAGGCATATCTTCAAAATTTCCGTTAAATTCCTCAAAATGATGTTATGTGGTATATTAGTGAACATGTTTGTGAAATCGGCAGAGAATAATTTTAAATTTTTACCTATAATGAGTGATAATTCCTGAGATATATTAGTATTACAAATAGACCAGTATGTATCAAAACTATTTTTATTTCTATAGACTGAGTTAGCATAACACTTGAAATGTTTACGTAGATGAATAAAGATGTTCATAATCTCGATAGCTATAGGTTTCATACTACTATTCGCAGCACCGGTAATGAATCTAAATTTGTGCGGGTTCTTATGCAGTTTAGGAATACAATATATAAGTGGGAGGGCTGGTATAGATAGAGGAACAAGGTGTAAGTTTTTAACAAAATTATTATGCTTTTGTATAATAGCGGTAGGGTCGAAGGAATCGTATTTTTCGTATATTTCGTTATTAGTGGTACTATACTCCAGTCCCATTTCAGTTAAAATCGTATATAAGTAGTACTTCTTACATATGATGCCGTAGTTAGAGTTTGCTTTATCCAGAGGGCAGAAAATAAAGTATCGTTGTATCGTCTTAAGTTCTTCCAAGGGGAATGTCTGTCTTATACCCGATTCCTTTGAATATACGAGAAATCTATATTTGTTAAAAAGCAGTTTTGTGTAGTAGTTGTATATGTCCTCCGAAAGTTGATTATTGAGTTTATATCTTTTACGAAGAATGTCCTTGATATTAGTGAATACCTTTAACCAAATTGCCTTGATATCCCCATTGGATAAATTGGAAGGAGGACGATATTTTGTACCCTTTTTTAGGTAGGTATGGATGCTATATTCCCTAAACATATCTATATCCCCTGTAATAATATGTTTGTGTTGTGGGCTAATAAAATTTTTATAATTATGACAGACGCATTCGATCTCATTAAGACTTGAGTTACCTAATCCTCTAAGAAAACTATTATAATTGAAAAAAATGGAAGAAAGTGGTTTTTGATATTCATATATGGTACGTAAAGGTGTATATTTCACATTAGTATGATGTGAAATAGTATTTAGGATGTATCTATTATTTAGTATTTTATTAATGTTCACTGATTCTAATGTCCTACTATAATAAGGGATTTTAATATTTATGAACTTAGTTGGAAGTTTCATGCTGCTCATATCTGGATTTCTAAACTGATAATAGCATAGCATGCTGAGCAAGGAGATCTTATCCTTATGCGTAATGCCAAATTGATCTGGACTGAAAAGAGAAAGTTGTACGAGTTTATTGACATAATGTTTGTCCTTAGATTTTATAAACCTGAAAATATCATAATATGTGTAGTTGTTGTTAAATAATTGGTTTACTTCACTTATAATGTTGGTATGAAAATGTTCAATCTTCCTTTTCTTATGTTTATTACCTCTGTTGGTCCGTTTTTTGATAATTTTGAGGTTAAAAAAGGGATGGTTTTTAGAATGTATTAAAGGATTACTTATATGAGAAATATTGCCATACCCTTTAATATTATCATTAAATCCGAAGGGATACGGTGTCATAAGAAGCTTAATCCAGAAAACTTCTTTATCCCTAAGTATTGTGGGATCCTTATTATCGGGGTGATTATCTAGGATGTCTATAACGATATCATCAATGTTACAGTTTGATTCGACGAAATGATTATAGAATATTTTACTGCGATCGTTTTTATTGATTGATCGGAGATGTTCTTTTATTCTGATAGCTAGTTTCCTTTTTGTAATGCCTACATATTGTAAACCACAGCCTGTACATGTTAGGCAATAGACTACGTTCTCACTTTTGCAGTTACATTCATTATACTTATACGTGTTGATGTTAAATTTTGTAGTGAAGGATTTTATTTGGTTACCTGTGTTGATTTTATTACAAATGCGACAATTATCTGAACATTTTGTGCCCATGTTCACAGTGCCAAAATCAAGTAGGTTGTATGTGCCGTTTACCTTACATTTTTGGAAAAGATGAACCTGAAAGTAAGAGAGGGGTTGATGTTTTGCATTGTTTTTGTAACTGTTTTTAGGCCTAGATCTAAGGTTAAGAATGGCCTCATCCTTAAACCTTTATACCTGACACCGTCTTGAAATGGGTTTTTCTACTCTGTTACCATGATTTTGAGCCACCCTATAGAATCAGAATACCTTGAACCTCAATTCGTTTATCTTAATGCCATTATGTGCATGCTGTGGTCGTTGCTGCGACGCCATGGCCTCGCGATGAAGTATAAACACCGCCTATCGCTTGCGCTCCCAGCACGCTTGCGCCACTTCGTTGCAGTTTCGTGGAGTGGTCATAAATGACTTCACTACACTTTTTTATTTTTATTATTATTTTCAAATTTTGATTATTTATTATTTGCTATTAAAATTAATATTTTCATTTATTTTATTTTCCGTCTGGGTTCCCAAAACGGCGGAGACCCTAATTTTTTTCCCACCCCCCCCTTCCCGCCCACTTTTTTTTCCGCCACCGACCTTTACCCTTTTTAAGCGCAAAACCTGAGGTTGTGTATTGAAGTGATCTGTACCTTTGCTAATGAGACCTGTTTCCTTTTATGAGGGCAGAGCCCCAATGTACTTACTGGTACAGTTCAGGTAGACGCAGACACAGGCACTGCACCATACTTCTTGTTACTCTACCCTGTCCTAAGCTGTTTAGCCATTAGGCTTCCTGTGTTTCTACGATGCGCGGCCAGTCATGACGCACAACTAATTGCCGTGTCTTATGGGACTGGTACTCGTGTTTGTGGTCGTAACATAGATCAAGCATCGTAACATTTGAAATACGTAAGGCCTAAAACCTGATCCTACATATTTATTAGGTATGTGAAAACATTTCCGCCCTCTGGCGGTGAGTAGTTATAACAGCTAATTATCCTCGCAAATGCTTTGTAGACCCTACTCAATTTTGTTGGTTTGACATCTGTCAATAATATTCAGTACATATTTGTTTTGATTTGCATCAACATCGTGTTTTACAGCGACAATCATGTCGACATTTCAGCCAAATGAGCATCATATGCGCAAAGCACTTCTTTTTTTGCTTCATCATGAACTGGTGAAACAAGTCAGGCAATCACGAGTCTACAGAGAGCATATTGTTCGATTGAGCAGAGTATTGCACCAGAAACGGCCGGAATACGAGACAGGATAGCGCAAAATCATTCTGCTCGATGACAGTGCTCGTCCACATGTCGTTAAAGTCTTCAAGGGAACTCTTGAAGCGCTTCGTGGGGTACGTTAGCCCATGCGGCTTATTTACCAGCCTGTGCCCCGTCAGGCGACCATTTATTTCGTTCGATGTGCCACGGGCTTTCGGAACAGCGCTTCCAATCTTTTGAAAATGTCTAAAATGGGCCAAGGGATGGATTGAGTCCAAGGACAACTCCGTCTCCTCCCAGGAAGATGGGAAAAAGTTATGTATACCCAACGATAGCCAACACTTTCAATAATGTATCTGCTTTGTTTTTTTAAATAAAGGCATAATTTTGCTTGAAACGGGCGGAAGATTTTCCACCTACCTAATAGGTCTCTAAGCTCGTGGAGAAGTAGTAAAGCGAGTAAAGCGTTTCTTGTAACGTTTGTGATATTTTTCGAAAGGGAAAGGTTTAGAGAGGACTAACATGATATTAAATTGAACTGATCAATAAAACATAAAATATTTATCATTCATTTTATTAAACACTACTACGTTCATATTGTTAATATTCTATTGTTTATATTCAGAATATGTTCAAAGCGGCTTGTCAAAAATATATGGTCTTGGCAGTCGCTATTCCGGGAAAAAAGGATTTGAGCAAAAATTACTGGATGAGATTCCATGGAATCGTGCTTAAAACCTCATAGTCTAGGTTGGTGTGGGTTCAATCTTCATAGGAAACATTTTCTTCCGCTTTTTCCAAACCTGGAGATCAATACTTTTGGCCGTGAAGTTTTTAAAAGCCAGGATCTGCCGAACTATCACATTTTTGCCTCCGTTCATGCTACTGTGGGAAATAACCCCTGTCTGCCAGCTGTTACTTCGTCTCCTCTTTCACCCCCAAGTCATTTTCCGACCCTTTTATAGTTGCATTACTTCCTGCAACGTTTCTTCACTCCTTAACTACGTCTATGGTACTCTTGAACTGCAACAGCTAGTTTGCCCCCGTCTATGGGCCTGTTCTCACCGCCGCTCGCGCTTCATAACTCATCTCATTGTATAAAGTGAAGAAAACACTTGGCGAACAACGCCAAACTCTCGCCGGCGCTACGCAGTCATCAGATGTCGAGTGGTTTTCCCGCGCCTGCATCCCAAGCGGGAACCCATCAAGTGAACAGGCTACAGGTGCGGGGCGTGAAACGGGAGGGGGG
>JARK01001340.1:2833710-2852039 GCA_000688135.1 Ancylostoma ceylanicum | reverse complement strand
CCCTTCCGTTAGCCGCCCCGTGGAATAGCCGAGCGATCATATCGCCGACACAGGCCTTTCCGGGGTAAGCGCCCCCGCAATCAAGCGTGCTTTCACATGACCTACTGCCATAGTCGACAGTAATTTGTCAAATCTGCGAAATAGTGTGCGAATCGAAGAGGGCGCAGACGAACAATTACCGTCAATCGTGATGGCTTTGCGTCACGGTCCAGCGAAACGTAATTGCTACTCTGCGTACGGTTGGAAACAGCCGGGGTAAAATTGATGAATCTACGCTTTTCGTGACGATTTAGGCACACGGGGAAAGTGCAAATACAGGAAGTAAGAGATGGCATTGGTAAGGAGGAGTGCGCAGAGAAGCAGAGGACGACTCGCAAGAAGTCACCGAAGGTGTGAAGAATCCACGCAAAAATTGCACTTTATGGGTCTTGAGGACAGGTTTTTTGAACTTTTTTCGTGGCGAAAACTTCTCTACCTGGCAAAAACTCCCCGACTAGGGAAAAAATCCGCTAAAATCTTGGTCGCTAATAGATTCTGGAAGAAAACTCCAAGGATAAGATCACAAAGAGCCTAGGAGAATCTCGAAAGGTAAATTATCCTGGGTTAGAATCAGGATTTTTCCGATTTCAGCGGGAGAACGTTGGCAAGTTAGAATTTTATCAAGTCAGTGGTCATTATTCACATATTTAGATTGTAGATAAAGTATTAGTTGTATTTACGTAAAATAAAATATTGAATAAATTGATTTAATTAATTGATTTGAGCTATTTAATTTGATTTAATTATTATTCACACCTCGTAGGAAGACGTTTGAAATCTTTAGTAGAATTCCCAGCGCAGATTTGTTGAGATATAACCCTGGAACCTCACAAAGTCTTTTTTTTTGAAAACCCGCAAAAAGTACGTCACATAAACTCTACGAACACGTTAGCCCCGGAAATCCGTGCACGTTGTTCCAGACAAAGGTCAAGTAGAGTTCGGGAAGTGTGCTGTGAACCGGCTGATCGTTGACCCATTTCGTGTGGCCCGCAACCAGTTCGAGCGCTATTAGCGCAGCCGGCGACGACAAGCATAAAACTGTCAAGTTTAATGACATCATGATGCCGTTTTAAGGCGCAACAACGGGGTTTTCAATGGGATTCGTGGATGCATTCTCGAAGAAAAGCTGTGATTCGGTGATGTCACGAAGACAGTATTCGATCAATTGCTTAGGCACACAGCTACGGGTAATATCGTGGTAGGCGGGCCACTTACTAGTCTAGCAATCAGGCCCCATCGGAGCCAACCAATCGGAGTTTGCATTGCTCGCTGAGGGTATTTCAAACTTTTTTCCAACTCTAAAATCATCCCAAAATACTTTCTTCACAAATTCTGAACATTTACACTCTAAAATCCAAAACATCGATCCAAGAGTGGTACGTGGATCGCCGAATTTCTGTTTCTGAGCCTCATTTCATAGGATTTCTTTCAAGCTTTCTGATCATCTGCTTTGAGGAGGCTCTTTCCTCCTATACCCAGAAAATAAATCGGAAAACCTATCTCACAACTTGGATAATTTTCCCCTTGAAATTAGGAGCCAAATAAACATGGCCTGCAAGCAACATTGAGATTACCTAGGGTAAGCGTGCACACGCTCGTGCTGACTGACTGAATTTTATGTGTATTAGCACGTTTACCCTGGGTAATCTCAATGATGCATGCGACCTATTGAGATTACCCAGAGTAAACGCGTTGACCGCTATGGTAGAGATGGGTAAATTTGTGTATTTTACCATGTTCACCCAGGGTACTCTTAGTAATCTTAATGATAATCTTAATTTTAATGGTAGTCTCAGGATAAATGTCGGGCCTGCTCGTCCAGTGTCTGCGGTTCCACACATGCATTTTCCGGTAAAAAAAATTTTTCCTACCAGGGTAGGCTACGCTGCTGCGGCACGGTTCAGCCGCTTTCATTCCAACTGAACAGTGCTATTGACAATCATTTAGCACTACAAAGACCTTCCCTAACCTTCTTAGGACATTTAAGGCTCTGCAACTGTCGCATGGTTATGCAGCTGCTTCCAGAAGCCCTCTCTACACTTTTGGAGCTTTTTTGGAGAGGGAAGGGGGAGGAGGTTGCAGTTGCGGCACGGTTGTGCAAGCTCTACGTCAACGAACGTATACATTTAAATATTAAATCATCCAGTTGGAAAATTCAGGGAATTTTTGCAACGGTGGCGCAGTTCTACTGCCATCACCTTTGAGAAACGGCGATTGGCTCTAATTTATTCTACCATTTACTGTTACAGTTCACAGTGCTGGGCGCAAGTGCTGCATGGTTTTCAAAACGTTAGAGTGTACGAAACGCTATCCAAAAAGTAATTTCGTTCCTTTCCAGAGTTTTCCACCCATTCCTGGAACGGTAAAACAAGCGGTTCGCGGGAAATAGCCAATCGCATCGCAATTTGCGATTGCGGCGCGGTTTTACAAAACACTTCCTGATTGGAAACGATTATGTTCAAAGTCGTCAACATCTATTCCGACAGCTTTTTCCTTGGATTTTCTAGTTTTACGTTTCCTTACTCAGAAAAAAAAGGCCGCTCACGGATTAGCCACCCAGTCTGACACGTTGTTCCTAATCGAATTTGCGCATGTGCGGCATGGTTTTGAAAAAAGTGCCAGAGCAATAGCAGCGATTCGTGGACAACCTGTCAATGTCGCTCATTTCAATTCCTCAATCCTCGTCGCCACCTTTCACTTTCTCGGGCATCCTCCTCAGTTCCGAGTTTTGAACCGTTGTCGGGGCTGGATCACTTCACGTAACGGTCAGGGACCGATCCCCGACGCCTTTAATCCCCTCCTTGAACCCTATCGCCCCCTGAAAATCGATCGATAAACCTATAATACACGTGCCGACGACCGTATAATTAGCCGCAATAATACCGGCTCACCACCACAGGTGCTTGAGCCAAGCGACGGCTTTCGATTGTTTCCGCACATAATGGCGAAAGCCAGCTGGGATCGAGGGAATGAGAGACACCAGGATTAATTTTATCGATTGATTTTATTGATTTTCAGAGTTCACATGGTCGCAGCCGCTGACCCACGATTCAGGGATCATTGGCGAACTGGGGCGACACGATTTCGATCCCCTGTGGATCACATGGGAAGGTCGACAGTGAGGTAGAGTTTCGCGGCTTCGAAGCATTAGTCAGCGATGACGTCATCAGAATAGTGTGAGTAACTACTGTATTAAGCACAACCACAACTTCTGGACATGCAGTACATGGAGGTGGATCGATGACGTCATCACCGGTCACCTCGATATCAGATGAACATACTGGAGACGCTTGGCGAGATTCACCGTTGAGACGAGATGCCAGAGGTGAGGGGTGGTCAGAGACGCAGAGGAAACTCAAGAAATACTTAATACTATGTGAAGTTATGTGAAACCACGTGGTATGACATCAAAAATGTGCTATTACTCCTGAACGACACATATAAAATCAAAATGACTCTGAACCGGGAAGGCGAAAAATGTTCTCCGGAGGACAGAGACGCAGAGGAATTCTTGCGTTTACTCACTGCAGTTTTACATTTTGCATGTCCAGAACACTGCGATTCATGATTGATTCATGATTATTGTCGATTATTGAGCAGGCTCCTCCCCAAGACATCAGTTTCCGTAGGGTAGAGACGCAGAGGTAGTGACTACACTGTGTGTTACGATGTTTTGCTTACTCTCACGTGCTACAGTAACCACCAATCAGACCAAAGGGGAGATCAAATGCTACAATAACCTGCTCCTGAAATTCTGTACACCCATATGGCATTTTATTAAGCGACTTCACCATAACCCACCATGAATACCACATCCTTACTTCCCCCGCTGTCCTAAAATCAATCGATATTGTCCCGACTCTGGTTGTCTGCGCTCTAACATACGCTCCTACTCATTGCACCTTAAAACTTCTTCTTTCAGATGACATGTCACCAATGAGCGATAATAGCGCACCACTTGGCAGCAATCTTCGATCTACGGAGATCAACAAGGTAGAGTAGTTACACCTATACCAAGCTTGACTAAAAATCGATAAACGATTTTTCAGGATAAGCCGAAATCAGTTGAGATCAAAGTTCATCGAACAGAAAAAGTGGAGAGGCGTGAGAAATTCGATAACAAGGATTGGTTGAACAACAATGACACGTATGCAATGCCAAGGTAATCGATCGATACTGTTTGCAATTGCACCAAAATCGCGGTACCGTAATCCAAAATAATTCTTAATCCGTGAAACAAAATAGAAATCTTTTCAAAATTGAACCATAACTCCATTTTATTGCATGTAAAAACTCTATTAGCTCATTTTTGAAGTACGGAATCGTGCTGGGTTCGATCACATAGTGTCACTAGGAGCCTGCGAGAACTGGTCCCCAACCAGCTTTCAAGACTTCTGCTGCTTTGAAACTCAGTGGTGAGAAAGAAAGTAGATAGACTGAAATGTTTTTTTATATTCAATCTGTAATTTATATAATTGTATATTTTAATTTATACAGTTAAATCCCCAGAAATCTGAGACTAGCAGAGAAAATGAGCCTTTCAGAGCCGCTGAGCTGTGGGGAACAGTTCTCGCATGAACTTTTTAGCGAAAGTACGGGCGAGAAACTCAGTTTTATTGAATAGTTATAGAAATTCTAGGAAAAAATGCAGATAGAAAATGTAGGAATAGTAGGCCATGAAAATTTTAAAAAATCGTTGTTATAAAAATATTTCTTAAATATCATTTTTTTCCTCCAGGATGCAACCATCGTTCGGGTCAAGATCATCACTGGCCACATCACAAGCCCGCGGTGAATCCAGTGACATCGACTTCAGTTGGATTCGAGAAGAAGAGAACAAGCTGAGAAATGAACGAGGTAAAACGCCACTCTCCACATGTTCCACAATTAATCAATATCCATCTCCACCACAGAGAACTCGAAACGACTTCCCGAATGCTATTTCGGTATGGATCCTCCGAAGCTAGAGGATACAGCCAGTGCACGAGATCGAGAAGAAAAAGAGAATTTGCGTCGGGGAAATGTACGGAGCACAACTGCAGCTTTTGAGCAGGAACTGATCAAAGAGAAACGAGAGCAGGTGGGCATTTAAACCTAGGCTAAGGCACAAGCAAGGCCTAAGTGAGAGAGGTACTCTGTTAAGGCCTTGAAATCCGTGTCGTCCACACATCTGGAAGATCGCCGACAAGAGTATTCACAACGACGAGACGTGGGCCCTATGGCTAGGCGATTACATCGAATGCAGGTATGGTAGGTCAGGTTTTTGAAATGGAGCAGCCTTTCTGCTCAGGACTGCACAAAAAAGCCAGAGATTCGAGTTCAGCTCATAGTTACGTTAGAAATGTTACTGTAATGAGCTTCCTAAAGAAAATATTGGATTTTATAGTGCATATAAAGGTAAATACTGAGCTCTTCGATGAAATTTTCCTTTCCAAGAGTACTCGAGAATTCAAAAGAAGAACTTTCGATCTCCATTTCCTGTCCATAATCTCTGTGAAACCACCTGTTGTATAGTGTTTTAATCGGATTCCATAAGCCATTCTTTATCAGTCAAAACCTGTCCAAAACCGACATGATCAACTTTTTTCTTCAAGTCGCCCTAATCACGGGCGCCTAGATCTCGTCATTTATTTCGCACTTCTAATTGACCAGTCCTGAAGAATCCGGTTAGACAACAACGCACCTGTCTTTGGAAGGGTTGAGAATAAAAAGTTGTGAAGCTTGAAATCAAATAGGTCTCAGAACGATTTAAATCCTGCACCATGTTAATTACTAATCATCGCTGGCTTGGACTGCATCAGGATTCAATGTGATTTTGGAGGTTCACACAAATAACTATTCCTTAAAATAACTAGTCTCACTTTTATTGTTCACTCTCAACCACAACTTCATGTCAATCGTCTTAACCAGTAATATGAGAACTGTTTAGCAAGAACCAGATCTACTGAGATAGATTAAGTTCCTCATCTGTTCCTTTTACCGTTACCTTCTTTCCTTACCCTTTCCCGTTTACATTTACCAAGTGACCCTTTCCCTCACGGCGGTGATAGCATGTATTCGATAGGAAGGCCGGCCTACGCGTAAGGAGAGAAGCCCCCTTAGGGCTTTGTTGGCCATCTTATATACTACACAGAACCTCTCCGCATGTGGGAGTCAACAATGTCGCACTCAGTCTCATACCAACAATTTGAATCATCATGGCCTTGTGGTCATGACATCACTCTTAGTTTAATATTAACTCGAAACGAGCTCTCTAACAGAAACTGTCAGTCTCATAGAGCTGAGCAATAATTAGTAAATAAATAATCGATATTTTTGCCTCAATGTCAAATTTCCTTCCCTAATTGCAACATAAAAATCAACAAAGCGTTAATTCACAGCCTTTAGCTCCACTGGGGCCTTAATGCACTGAAATGCATGCGTTTGTGTACAAGAGAAAAAAAAACAATCAACGGATCAGTTACTCACATAGCACGATCAGCCCTAAACAGTGTAAGCTGGCGCACCGTTGAGTCCATGGTTCTGAAGTAGACGTTATGGTGCTCGAATTTAAGCATCAAAACTTCGTTGAATTGCACTCGGGGTTTTTTTTTCTTGAATAACCACTGTAAAGACCATGCTCTTAACCTGGTGTTATGTATCCATCAGTAGCGAAAGCAGAAACTGGGTGGAAGGAGAGGGGCGTGGGAAAAAAGTTGGGGTCTCTGCCGTTTTGAGGACCCAGACGGAAAATAAAATTGTTGAAAATATTAATTTTAATAAAAAATAATAATGATCTAAAAATAACAATGAAAATAAACATGTAGGAAAATCTCTTAAAGAGAAACATGTTCCTGTGACTGTGACGTACACCTATGTACCCCGGCCTCACATGGGACGGGGGGTGGGGGGTGCTGGTAGATTGGGAAGGGGACGTTATTAGCAATACCATACTGTTGCGAACAATTGCTGGGACCAGTGAAATTATTCGAATTTATTCAAGCGACTTAATTACCTAGGCAACATTTTTAGGGCAGTTTATCGCAGCCCTCACGCAACCCAAACGCAGGTAAAACGCACGCGTCGCGGTGGTTCAGGATGTTCATGCTGCGCTGACTAGTCTTCATGGAAAATCCTTCGCAAATAGATGTGTGCGTATGAAGTGCGACTGCCATGTTCGAAGGGTCCTTTTCTCCAGTTTCCGTGCGAAAAAATCGATAAAACTAACAGGTCAATAATTTAAAAAATGGTTGTCATGTTGTTGTTCAGTGTGAGTAGAACTTCAATAGGCATGTTCTCACTACTCGATGTTTAAAATAAATCAAAAAAAATTAGCATAATCGATATAATCGAAAGCCAATCAATAGTATCTAGCGAAAATACATAGCCTATGATCTCCTAAGACTCTAGAGCGAATTCAGAATTTGTCCCAAGCGGTTAATTCCGAGTGATTTCCTTTCGGGGAGTACGGAGAAGCATACATCGAAATTGTATTTCCGTATATGTAGACTCACTTATTGTTAAAAAAAATATCAGATCACAAAAATATATCGGTTTTTCAAGTAAAAAGAACCCTGCACTGTTGCAGTTGTAGTATTTTACTAACCCACAAATCCTTCATTGCAGAGAGAAGCTGAAGTTGCCAACCGAGACTACGGGGACCGAGGCGACAGTAGACAGCGGTGGAGAAGCAGTATGGCGTTCTAAGGCCATCCAGAAATCTTCTATCCTTCACTCAATCGCTCTTTCCAACTCATAACTTCTGTTCTGCAGTTACTTTCTTTGCTTTATGAAGCCCGATTGTGGTGTTGTGCCTGGAGCAAAAACAAGTTTCGCACATTTTTGAGTCAAATTACGAGATAACTCTGATACTATAGGGTGTAACAGCCCTCGTTCGTACTTCATCCCCCGTTCAACTCTGGCTCTCAGTCGTGCTCTGCTCAATCAACTAATTCCTATCTCGTAGACGATTGCTTAGATTGTGATGCATTTCTATTTTTATCCAATGTAAATATGAATAAATGGCTCAATTTTGGCGTTGTAATGATACTGTTTACATTGAAGGACAAAACAGAAGATCTAATGTAGCACTGCTGTAACAATCGTGATCAACACCGACACAAACAATTTTGGATAAAAATTCCGCTCTGAACAGTGTTTCCAATTTTCTTTCACATTGTGCTTGAGCCTCGGAAAAGCACCTCTAAAAGAACTCGAGCAGGTTCTCTGTGGTACCGACCGTAGGGCAGATGCCGTGAGGGACTCCTTTCACTATGGCTCTGGAAGAAATCAAGTACATATATCCAGTAATTTTTAAATTCTTTAGTAGTGTCGAAGAACTTTGAGCAACTGCCGTTTCTGGAATGAATCCGCTCCGAACTGCCGTTTTCGTAGGCGTCAATATTGAATACAGGAAAGAGAATTCCTTTTAGGTAGAGAATGCTCCCAGTTTTGTCGTGGCGACAAACATGCGAACAAACTGCGTTCCCTTTTTCGCTGCATCAAGACATGTGGTAATTGTGAGTGTGAGTCTGAGTAAAATAGAAGGATACCATGGAGTCCCTGGCACATCTATAAAACCATGAGCAAAACCGTCAGAGAAGGTTTGGTTTTAGCTGAGATTCCAGCCATGAATGTCAATTCGCAGTTACGGGAGTTGTGCGAAGGCACAGGTGTTGACGTTCTGAGTGAAAAATTTTGTGCAGAATTTCATCATAGAATACTGCGAATTATCCACCGTCGAAAAACTGGGATATGTTCCATTTTGAGCAAGTTGTGGTGTTGATGTGGAGCGTTATACCTGAAGTGGGCGGTGCCACCAAGCCCGACGATTGGTCAGTCCACGCATCAAACCAATCACAAAGCTGCGCTGTGCCGCCCTTCCCAGGCATAGCGTTCCACGCCCCATATTTGGTGTGAGTACTACTACTACCACCCTTCTGCTTCAAAAATGAGGATGAGATCTCAGGGGATGCGCCAAAATTATAGCGATAGCATATAGTAGGGAAATTGGACCTCCTGTTGGGAGCCTCCGGCTCATTCTCTGCATTTTTTTTTGTTTTTATTGCTTCAATATTTGCTCATGCTTATCTCATTAAAGCATGAAAATAATGCATTTTTAGAGTGGCCAAGCGCTCCTGCTACTGCTCTTAAATCACTGAGCCTCATCGCCAACGCTTTTCGGCACGCCGGATTCACCTGCATCTTGGCATGCGGCAAGGTTTTATCTATAGATCCATTAGACACTACAACGACCTAGGAAACGAGGATGATCGATCTGGACGAGAAATATATGCGTATGTGAGCACTACGAGCACTACGAGCAATCTCAGAAAGGTGCGCGAAAGAATTCGCAGGGAACCGATGCGCTCAATCTCAGAAAGGTGCGCGAAAGAATTCGCAGGGAACCGATGCGCTAACTCCGTCGGATGTCACTGGAAATGCACATAAAGCAGAGTTCGATGAGAAGAATCTCCTGCAAGCTGGGCCCTGTGCAAATGCTCATTTCGCAAACCGCTCTTGGACCAACCAGCAAAACGGAGCCCACCCAAGAATGGTGTAGAGCTGGTGCAAAGCCAATTTACCCAATTTCATCACGTTTGACGAGGTGCCAGCCAACTTTCCTGATTTGAATGCTACTGATGACATCGTCTGGTCGATTTTGGAAGCAAAACCTGCCCTAAATCTCGCCGCTCTGTGACTTCTTTGAAGAAAGCCCTCCAGAAGCCGTAGAACGAGCTCGGCACGCCATACTTGCTAGTCACGGTCGATGCCTTCCCGAGCCTGTATCGATGCCAACGGAGATATTTTCGAATTTTACTGTTGTTTTTGGTTTACAATGGACCGATGGATATTGCTACATCGTTCGTTTCCCGAAATTGGTACATTTTCGGTCTAGGCGATTAGTAAACCTTTTCGCTATAACTGTGGTGCACCCTGTATTTTTCCTCACTGCTTTCTTTACTGTACCGATGTTGATGTCTAGAAAATTTTGAGTAATCAATGCCTCTGATTTCAGACTTGATCTTAGGAGTTTTCAGCAACATTGCACAGAAAGCGTCAAATGATCCTGCTTGTTGTTTCTTAAAGTGTTTTCATAATTGCCTACGTGAGCAAGATTTGAGCACATGAAAGCAGGTCGCTCCTGAATCTAAAAAGCTACTCATCGGAGGTTTTACGAAGTCCTGCTGACACGTCATTATGACTTTGTAACTGTATATACGAGTTCTTACGAAACACATACAAACCATTATTAGACTAGTGTAGTTTAATAAATATTAAACATTTATTAGAAGTTGTTTTCACCCTCGATTTCACGAAATCAACTATTCTTCCGTATCTTGTACACATTGTAACGACAACTACATGAAAATCTACGAAATTGACAAAATTTGAAAGGGATATCTAATTCTTCAGTACAATCTCGGATATCGCTCAATCAAATCGAGGATAACCAAATGAAAAAATGAGAAATCACAGGATTCGGAAAACAACACTGTGTGCTCCGGCACACAAATGCAAATCATAAATGGAAAGCAACATACCGGTGACCGGTTAACATTCAACAACGAAGAATAAAATACGTTAGAGCTCTGTTAGAGAGATGTAGCAACGGGTGAGGAAAGGAATACACGGTTAGCAACACAACTGCAACTTCAATGAGCTATCGCGCCAGCGTCTTCTGAGCGGGCCGGTTGCTTGGATTTTGCAAGAAGTTCTGGTGAGATCTTCAGCTCTTTGGCTTGTTCCCAAGGGAAAGATGGATGTCCGAAGTGACCATTTTCGGCAGTGCGTTCATAGATGGGTCTCTTCAGGTTAAGCTCCCTTAAAAGGTAATTCATCGAATTCTTGGATATCCTTCCGATGAAGCGTCCTAACAAACTATAGAGACTCACTTGATGATCATTCCAGGTCGCAAGTCGAAGTTATCGTTGACAATCTGCAGAAGCTCAGCCTCATTGAGAGCAGATGTTCCGAACGAGAACACCATAACGGACAAAGGCTCAGCAATTCCGATGGCGTACGAGACCTGTACAAGGCAACGGCGGCAAATTCCAGCCTTCACGAGAGACTTGGCTACCCAGCGAGCAGCGTAGGCGGCAGAGCGATCGACCTGAACAGAAACCCCATAGCTTCTCAAATAAACCTGAAAGAACCTGAGTGACCTCACCTTAGTAGGGTCCTTTCCAGAGAAAGCGCCACCACCGTGAGCTCCCCATCCTCCGTAGGTATCGACGATGATCTTGCGGCCAGTGAGACCAGCATCTCCCATAGGTCCTCCGATGATGAAATTACCGCAAGGATTGATATGGTAGACGGTTTTCTCGTCGAGGAACTTGGCCGGAATAACGGCCTTGATAACCTAGAACACAAATCCTCGTCGATTATGGCAATCAGAACAGGGAAAGCGCCTAAAGACCAGAGCCTGGGATGGAGTAAAGATGTCTTTCAACTACCTTTTCCCTGATATCGTTCCTCAATTGCTCCAGTGTCACAGCAGGCGAGTGCTGAGCGGACACCACAACAGTGTGCACGCGCATTGGTACACATGCTCCACCTTCGAACCTGTACTCAATTGTAACCTAAAAAAAAGAGAGTAAGCAAGTGAAAACCCTTGAATTGCATAAATCCACCGTAGAAACCATACTCACCTGCGACTTCGAGTCTGGGCGAGCCCACGCGAGTTCCCCACTGCGGCGCATGGCATGAAGCTTGGCATTAAGCTGGTGGGCGAGCTGAAGCGTCAGGGGCATGGCCTCTTCCGTCTCGTCGGTGGCATATCCGAACATGATTCCCTGAAGAAAGCATACATATTCAGCTACACTTCGACTGAATGCCACAAAAGACACGTATCTGAAACAATACCAACCTGATCACCTGCTCCGACTTCACTTTCCTCCTTCTCAACATGTACACCAGCAGCAATTTCAGGCGACTGCTCTTCCAGGGCGACGAGAACATTGCAGGTCTTGTAGCAGAATCCTGAAAGCGCTTAGAATCACTGCTGTTTGTGAACTATTCAGGTGGTGTAATTTTGGACTTCTCGAACATTGCTCATGAAACTATAGCGCCAACCAATTAATTGATTACTTACACCAACCTTCACTGATTTAATCTAATCTATGTTTTAAACCCCGAATCCTGGAAAACTTCAGACCATACTAAAGGAATCTACGGACGTAAATGTGAACGATGCATCAGATGATGTTCCTTATGAATGTAAATATTAAGACAGTCAAGTTCTTGAGTCAGTTCATTCGACTGCCACAGCTTCCTTACACGGGCGATAACATCAAAACCAGGCAGAGAGCATGCGCTGCTTCCAAAAAGAGGCGGAGGTGCTGATATGAAATAAAAACGCGTCAAGTAGGTGCGCCTCCAGGAATTTACATCTCACATCTGCTAGCTCCCTCGAATTCAGTTTTGTGCTCTTTGATCGAATTAATGTATGAAGCCGCATAAAACATAACACAAGTTGATAAGCCAGCGGCTTATCAACCAGTCTTCCTGGTGCACAAGTATTTCGTTCATCTCACATGATGGGGTACCAATCACAACCTAGATCTATTCCAACCAGAGAAAACAAATAAGGTTCTAATCCATTTGGGGAGTGATTATTCCAATAAAAAGGAAGACCATGTCCGAAGTTCTCTATTCCTTCCAAAAAGTTATACCTATTATGGTAACATGCTCACGTTTGATCTCGGTAACTATGCATGTGTATTCCAACCACTTGAAGGTTTCTTGAAGAATAAAAGCCTTACAAATGTACCGCCACTATCCCCATTTAAGCTTTTATATGACCACCCATTTCTAAGCCAGCCAGGAAAAACACGGGGATGGCCCACTTCAGCGAAAAGCACAGGAAACAGATTCAAGATAAGCTCCGACTACAACCTATATTGTAAACACCGCATCACGAGTGGCCCCTTCGACCGAACATCCTTTCCTTTATGAGATGAGGGAAGCGCCTTGGATAGTACTTTTGCAAATCCCCCAGAATAACCTTCTTTGCATTATAACGGTGTAGGTGGCGTCCAGCAATTAACCCCCGCTACGATTTTTCCACCACCTCTTATCTCAGTCGTGATCTGTGTTGAAAAACCTCGGCACATAAAAACCGATAAAATCAATGGCTCCCTCATGAAACACTTATCGCTGCTCTTGATAAGCACCATCCAGAGCCGTCGCACACGAAATTTCTGCGAAAAAGCAGAGGTTAAGCCGCAAGGCCAGACTGGCTCTTAGGGAAGCTTCACGGTTCAACGCTCCGGAAACTCAAGCTTGTAGTTGTTGTACGTTTATTTCCACATCACAAAATCTCTAGCGCACCTCCTCATATCATTCGCTTCTTATCCATGTTATAATACATGTAATAACATCACAACAGCAAAACATTTCAACTTATGGAAGACTCAGCGATGTAAGAGTCAACGTAGCCCCTTGAATTTCAGTGAAAAACATTGTAAAATCCAAGCAAAATCATCTTAGAAAAGTCGAGTTTTTATTACCTCACAGAGAAAGTCATAAAAACCCGCTCCAGCAGTACAGTGGGTAATTTCGTGACTGCCAATAAAAACGATAAGAGCCTGATCATACCACCTCGCGCCCAAAAAAAGAAGCTCATAAAAGTGCAAAGGTGGAAGTCCACAGCCTTTCACACCTAAACCCACATTAAATTACTTGAAAAAATCAAAGTTTTCCAGCCTATCCAGTACATCAACATGTCTTCGACATGACGCACAAGACATCAAAGACCAAACATCACTCATGAAATAGCGACGGAACGTCGATAGCAGAATGCTTCGGGAACCTTCGTCTACGTGCGTTTAGCGTATCAAGTAACTCTTCAGACCAAAAGGTCAACTTGTTATCGCAGTAAAAGATCAGGACATTGACTGTAGTGTCAGTGTCAACATTACTTTGCACTATTCACATGATTCGTTGAGATCATAGTTGACTTTGAAAAACACGTGTACGTCTGCACTTTGTTCAATAATATCAGTTTTGGCAAAACGCATAGAATTTTCAGAAGCCGGTAACACTGAGAGTGGACATGAAAGGCAAAGGTTTTCATCTAATACGACACAAATACGATTCCTTGCAAGAGTGCAGACAAAATTTTTGAGCCGCTCTTTTGTAGAGGATTCCGGATGACATTGAGACATCTACCACAAGAGGCTG
The DNA here is from genome assembly GCA_000688135.1 of Ancylostoma ceylanicum. Taxonomy (NCBI): domain Eukaryota; kingdom Metazoa; phylum Nematoda; class Chromadorea; order Rhabditida; family Ancylostomatidae; genus Ancylostoma; species Ancylostoma ceylanicum. The sequence goes on along the minus strand of JARK01001340.1, from coordinate 2,837,837 downwards.
CCCGCAGACTTTCAGAACACGCTAGCGCTCGTCTTGGCGTTTGTGAACGTCCTACGGATATCAACCATGCCATCGCTCGCTGGTAGATCGCTGGTAGACAAGATCAATACCCCCAGGATAGCCACAACCGCCAAGATGCGCGCAAACGCGTTCCAGAACTCTGCGGGGCAGCCAAACTGCGCAGCGGGTGGGTGATATCGACTGTTGGCAGCGAGCGCCTCCTCGCTGCAGATGCCTCAATGGGCTACCTCAGTTCTCCGCAAAAAGAGGAGCTCAGATACATTTTTTTCTGCACTTTTCCAACGAAACGTATACACCACCGCTAATCAGCGTCTCATATCGATTCTTCTCGTTTGAAAATCTCAACGGGACTATGCGATGACGCACAGGCGTTTACTTTTTATGAAATTATGGAACACGAGAACTCATTCAAATCCAACAGAAACAAATTTCATTAGTGTTCATTAGTAAAGTTTGTACTGTTCGCTTATATGAAAACACTACCAAACTACCAAAACACTGTGAATATCCCGACATTTAATTAGTACGAACAAATCCATTGTATTATTCGAAATGTTTTGTTCGAGAATCTTTGAATCTTAGGATTATGGAACGATCTCCAATAGAAATAGCTTGAACCGTTGACCAAGACCACCAAGGTTTGCCTCTATTTTCTCTTTTTTGGAACTTTTCAGCTAAACCACTTTCATTCCGAGGATTATGCACTATCACAAGGACTAGTCACAACGACTTCCCAAATTACCTGCAACTACCCCAAATCCACTTCTATTCTACTCAAGCAATGCTCAAAAAACACCCACCACCGAACCGTAACGCAGCGTAGCCCGCCAGTGTCGAGCAGAGCGCGTTGATTTAATGAGGAAAAAACCACCAACCCTTGCTGGAATCGTCGTATCCAATTTTCTTCACCACTTCACGTACAAGCGTCTGATAATCGACGTTTGCCTTAGATGTGATTTCGCCGCACAACATGATCATACCCGTTTTAGTTACCGTTTCTGTAAGCAAAGCAACTGTTAAACGGGTGATAAATCAGGTGTGCGGACAAGCACACCTATTTTGGCTACGATGGTCCTGAAACATAAAGGATTATTTCGTAGTGGATAATATTTCGTATTTTCACAGCTCAGCTAATAATTAATAGAGAAAAGAAACGGAAAGAGATAGAAAAAAAACTACATAACCAAACCATCCACCTCAACTGAGATAACTCTCCGGAAACCTTGAAAAAAAAACATTTAAAAATACACTCTTCACATATTTCAGGAGAAAAACGAAAAGATGTAACATATGTATGCACTACTATCCCTAACACTGCGATTACCACTAATCTTGCAAGAAAATAAAGAATTTGAAAACGTAAATCATACACATCTTTGCCTAGAATTCTGACGCAAACCCTTCTAAAGAACGCACAAAGCTCGCCAATTCACATAGGAAATAACAATCAATACAAAAAGTGCAACATTAAACTAATGAAAATTCACACCACATACGTAGAAATGCCTGTAAGTGCACATCACACATTCGCACAAAAGTGCAGTGCAAATATTGTTCTACAACTTTAACTTCATGATAAAACACTGTATAGCGCTGGCAGCAGCGGACAAACGACCCACCACAAGCAACTTTCGCGTCAGGATCAATGGCGAGGTGTGCATCGAGGACAGCATCTGAGACCTGAACAAGGAGAATGAATTGATTGCCTTCTCGAAACAGTACTACCTCAAGGATATAGCCTAAGCAACTTGTAAGCTATCTTTGGAATTCCAGAATAGCTAAGGACGTAGCCTTTACAAATGATCAGAAAATTGTTGTTCCGGCTTGTAAAAGGAGAAAGCTAAGGAGAGAGCTCCCATTAGGATATGATTAGTCCTATACAACTTCATTGGAGTGTCCTAGGCTAATAACAGTAGGAAATAAAAAGTCTATGCCGATGCTGTTGCACTACAAGCGTTTGAGATGAGCAGAAAACTGTCCCTGGATTTTTTACAGAATTATGGAAAGCGTCTTGTCATCGAATCGGTTCTCTTCTGAAAATTTCTCCTAAACTTCACCTAGGGGGTACTCGATGGCATAATCATGAAAACCCCTACTACCTCCCGGTAGAAACGGGGCTACGGTAGAAAACTAGTGCAATTTTCGTGATCAGTGCAGCAAACAATCTACTTAAGTGATGTCAAGGCGAGAATTCCAGGACAAAACCGATCCGATGACAAGACACTGTGTATAATTATGTGGATTTGTTTCTGCTCAATTTCTAGAACTTATAATACTTGGCTGATTCTGATTTCACATATTGTGTAAGTACGTCCGCGCATACATTTTAGTCAAAGCTTACTTTAAGACGGTGAAAGAAAGCTCATCTTGTCCCAGTAGTTCGATCTTGCTTCAAGCAATTTGCTCTTCGCACAGTTTTCTTCAAGGTTATCAACCCCTGATATCATTCCCGTGTCACGGAGGCGGAAAACGGCCAGCAGTGATAAGGACATGAGGATGATAAGGACGTGCCACGTAAAACAAACGAAAAAACTACTCAACCACCGATAAAAAAAACAATATCTTGGCATACAACCCTTCAAATCTACTGGAACCTCATTTTCTGAGAGACCTAGCCGAAATTGCTAGAATTTCGAAAATCCCAAACTCCGCAGGAACTGCGTCAATGCAAAGCAGAACCACGTAAAGACCTCAAGAAGCACCACTAACCTGGTCGCACATCTTGTCCGGATGTCCTTCGGACACGGATTCTGAGGTGAAGAGGAATGTGTTCGACGACATCACTGAAAGCTGTCCGAGCAACGAGTGAGCAGAGGTGGCGGCGCCGAGGGGCGGAGCGAGCGCGGCGCCGCCGCCGCCACCCCGCACCACAAACACGCGATTACACGCGAAAATACACAACGTGGCGAGAGATACCGGCGAAAAACAACTGGACTGGGGTGAAACTACGGCACTAAGCATGTATAGCAGTAGTTTCACAGCCGATTCGTAACATAGTGTCGTCAAGAAGTGAAAAATCTGGCAGGGAGAGGATTTAAAGCACTTGAGGTACTTGAAAACTCAGAATGAGGGGTGGAAGTTTGCCAAGATGGATTGGTGACCAAAGCCGGCCTCGAAATTGCTCCATCGTTTGTTTGTAGCCTGTTTCACTGCAAAGAATAGTTTTAAAAGTAGCATGAAATAGCAGAGAAATAGTGCAGGAATCTAAGATGGTACAGAGAGAAACAGGCAATATCCATCAATACACAACAAAACTCATCGCGTTTGGAGCAGATTGTACCTGTTTGGACAAAACTCGTCATGTTTGGAACAGATTGTACCTGTTTAGACAGGTTATAACAGAAACTTGGAGGATCGGACAAGAATGAGGACCCTAATGTCGACGAGATATGCGGATGCGCAGACATTCAGAGAGCCCATGCGCAGATGGTGCGCTGCGTGCGAGCGGGTCCCGACCACTGAATTCCACTACACCACTAGGCAGAAGCTGTTTCGGGATTACATGCAGCATTTGGTTTGCTGTCTGGATCGCCAAATGAATTCAAAACTCATGATATGTGATCACATGTGGTAAATCTGTTTTTATGTAAGAAGTATGGTTTTGTTGAGATGTTGCTCTCTGAGCAATAATAGAATTAAGGTGATTTTTCTGGTTTTTAAAGTGTGCCAGCAACAACAACGAAAAATGAGGACAAATCTGCAAAGACTGCAGGGACTAGACTCCACCCGTCTATGCTCGCAGTGCGCAGCCTCGCCGTAAGTTTGGACAGATTAGAAAACTTGTAGTTCGTAAGTTCAGGAACAGATTTAGAAGAATATGTGGTCGGTAGAGACCCATCCGAACAGCACTGCTGGGAAAAAATTGGGAAAAGAGGATAAACCACCACTACTACTGTCATTGAAAAAATGTTATTCTTAAAAATTAAAACAGAGATGTAAAGGGCCATGACGCACAAACTCCAACTGTTGGGACCTCCATGGTCCACTAGCTTCGGCCGCAGCGCGGCAGGGAGCTAGAGGATGTGCATGGCTTGTGGGTTGCGGCAGACAGCCCGAGTGCCGCGACGCGGCGGACCGTGCTGGTCTGCGTGGGAGTCGATGGTGGG
>JARK01001340.1:2795919-2823155 GCA_000688135.1 Ancylostoma ceylanicum | reverse complement strand
CATACGAATGAACCGCCACCTACTTTTACGGTCCGTGTCCTCCACCGTCACCTAACGAGAACATTAGAGAGGAAGATAATGGAAGCCAGGGAAATAAGAAGGAATGGACCGGAAATAAACACCAAAGAGGAGCTAAAGGACGTTCTGGGGTTGATCAGCTGATTAGATCTCTCGGCCCTCTCAGTATTCTGATCCCAGTAGCACCCACTCCACCAGGGGCAGCGAAGGGTGAGGTCCCTTTCCTTCTTTGTAGCCAACTCCTAACATTCTGTCTCATGAGATTTTGTTTTTTATAGGTTAGCACCACTGTGTAGGTGCACAAATCATCCTTTCTCGTCTCACCACACGGTAGCGTTGCTAATTTGCTTATGTTTGCCTGTATGCGGATAAGTTTGTATTGTATTGTATGGATATTAAGGTCTGACGAAGGCATTATATGCCGAAAGCTCACCGGAATAAAGCTTGAAAGGAGAGCCTCAACAAATCAACAGAATTTCAGTGAAAATGAGGCTCAGAGACAGAACTATACTGGATCAGCAAATTTTCAAACAATTCACCTGTCGTGCCTTCATGATGGGATGAAGCTCCCTTGTCCGAGATGAAATTTCTTCACAACCACTCTACGACCTAGGCATTTGATTGCAACTTATTTCCAGTTTTGTATTCATATGAAAAAATTTTAGAGTTATGCGATGTCAGCAGCAACCCACTGAATTCCATCTAAGCCTGTGTTTTTTCAAGGTTTTTCTTCAGCAACATCTCCTATTATACTTGGGATCGAATAAAAACCGAATGTTTTTGTTAATTCAGAAAATAATCGAGGAGGCAATTTGAACATTCAGATATTCGAAAATGAGAACCCTCTCTCTACGGCTTCCCTTACCTTTCATACAACACTATATTGGTCTCTAATGTTGGAATACTCGAGTTCTGCACATATTGGAAATATCCGATATTCAAAAGCCAAAATATTCGATTTCGAATAAATGCAAAATTAGAGTGTTCCAACCTTAGAGACTAATAGAGACTAATATGTACAGTGCTGTACATATGAGAGACAAGAACAGCCTAAGAGTTTCCTCATTCCCATTAAACCATTATGATATCACTGGTCAACTCACTCAACGTAGCCGAGGTTCACATAACTTTAGGGCAAGCAGGTGGTTATTTAGTATTTCAGCGTACACCATTCTGTAGATTTTACATAATTTTTAATGGAAATAAGAATGATTCCCCCTTCATCAAAAGTTTCAGTTTTTTCCAACATCCGAATGGGAGTTTCGTGAGACAACTCTACAGGGAACTTCAGAATCCACATATGGAGCTATCGTCATGGTCCCTATAATTCTGAGACCTGGTCAGCCACGAGCAGCTCCTCGTCGATGAACGTGGACGTCGCGCACGAGCCACGGTGGAGTCATACTTTGAGCGTATGAGGGCAGTGAACTGCGACGAAGGAAGGAACATGGGACAAGACTACTAGTTCTTGTTTCCTTCGGTGGTAATGATCTATTCTTGAAGAGGCCGTTGGAGAATGTTTTCTGTTACGTTTTCTGTGTTTTTTTTTAAAATAGTGGGGTAGCAATTATGCATCTCTCTGGGCCGTGTGATGAAAATTCGTTTGAGGTTCAGTGGGATCCTTTTTTCGCACATAAAGCCTGTGACAAGCTCACCCTTAATCCATAAAGTGTTCGATCGACACCCAGCCGTAGTGGCCCTCTTGTAAGTTGCCTGATATTGTATCCATTCGAGAATAAAGCCGGGCGGTGGAAGGACGTAGCCTCGATTAACTCTCATAAAATCTCTATTAACTCTCTCTCAAATGGTAAAATTCTAACACTAGATTGACGTAACATTTCTGTAGAGAAATTGGACCCGTCTGATATATCCCTAAATGTACACTCTATGGCTTGATTAAAAACGTTACTGGGGAGATCCTAAGGTTCTCCTCGATTCAGAACTGGCGAGTTTTTCAAGCAAAATGTGTTATTTTTCAGTTTTTGCTGCTATATGTTATTGCTAACTGAGACGAGTCGCTCTTACAAATCTTGCTGTCTACCAGAAGATTCTCCAACCGCCTCATCCGCTCCATGGCTCCGGATGGGATGTACATAGCTGTCCTCATCCGGAAACCACGCATTTGCTCATAGGATCAGTTGGGGTTGGTACGGGCGTAACAGCACTGCTACCACTCAAAGTGGTTCTTCATTTTCTTAAGGTTTTTGCTTGGAAAAATCTATTGTACAAAGTGTATCATGGAGAAAAGCTTTACACTATTTACGTCAACGTAGTTCTGGAAAAAAAATTCGTCCGTGTAAGTTCTTATCGAAAGGGGGCACAGCTGCTCAGCTTCGTAATGGTTAGTTAATGGTCAGACAATGCTTCCTGCTTTTTTTTTCACATTCAACGTTCCCTCGTATCACTTCAACAAAATAAGTTTTCCCTTCACCTCGTCTCGGCTCAAAAGTCGTGGCCGATAATTTCAACCAGTTTTTTCTATTTATATTCGGCTTAATTCGCACTAAAAGTGGACATACGTCACCCCACCTTTAAAATCTCCCACAGGACAAAATATATGTAGGACGTACCTTGTTCTCTTGTCGCTCGCCCACGCAATCTAACTTGTGAGCTAATTGGGCGTAGAACACTCAAACAGCAGCACATAATCAAATCAGCGATACGAAGTTATGCTTGAAACTGCCTAAGAAGACTTTCTTTCGCAAAACAAAATTAAAGAAAACAGTGCAAAAATCATAGATTAGAGTTCACGCTGGACAAGAGCAAAATTATTTTCCGAAAATGAAAGGGAAACGTTTATAGCCGGTCAAGAGCGTATCATCGGTCAAAGGCTTCGTTATGGGCGTTTTAAAATGCTTCCTCGTTCTCCTGTTCTCTTACCCTTATTTTATTCCTTCCTCAGTATTGCACATTATATAATAATTTCCGCATTTATTCGCCATTTCATCTGACTGTCCCACCGAAGTTAACATACAGTGAACTTCAAACGCTCGTAGACAAGGCCGGGACTGCGGCGCGGGCACTCTGGCTGTCTGGTGCGCCGAGGCAGCGGGTCTGCTGGGCAGAGACACAGGTGAAAACCGTACGGTGGTCCCGGCCCTTGTCCACAATCGTTTGGTGTTCACTTCAGGTAGTTGTAGATTTCTTGAATCTCCTTCTACTGTGGTTACAAAATTTGTGAACAAAGGACAAAGACAGGGAAAGAATACGCGTCGTGAAGTGAAGAAGGGAGAACTCATGGGAGTACAATAAAAACGTTTTGCCCCAGAGAATCAGGAGAGCAGGAGGACCTCTGAAAGAAAAAAAAACATCGAGAGACCTTGTTCATAAAAAATGACCCCTGCCATATTGCTTTATTTTTTCAGTCTGAATCTTCTCCAGCCAGCCATTTACAGCGCAACAGCTGGAAACCACCCAGACAGCATGTCTTGGACATGCCCTCTTGGGGCATCACCACCATCCTTGACATCATCACACAAGACTTGTCAAGTCAAATTTATCAGTAAATCAGCAGCCTTAGAAGGTGTTCCCGGAAGTTCGTTCAGGAATATCGTAAACATTTTAGAAAGGAGAATGCATCGTCAAAAAATTGTACAAAAAAAAAAGAACAAAATCAAAGGGTAAGTGTAATGCCCAGAGAGAACATCAAGGGACGGTAAGTGTCTGGAGAAGGTGTTTGACAAGAAGAACAAAGTAGTATGGAACAACAGAGTAATGAGGGACAATGGAAGACGTATTTCCATGCCCGGAATCTCCCATTCTTAGTCGGATGTTATGGAGCTGTGGCGCTTTCCATGGTATTGGCTCCCATTTATTTATTTATTTATTTATTTATTTATTTATTTCCAGTAAAATCTGTGAGATTTACCTTTACGGACACGCGAGCGCACGAAATAGACGAGCGATTTATTTTGTGCACTCGCAGGTGTCCCAACAACAAATCGTGGAATTTCCTGGAAAATCCCTGACTATTATGTAGAATGCACCATAGTTTGGTAACATACGAAATAAGATGCTAAAGCAAACCTGCCAAGTACCACAGCAAAAAGGTAGGGGTACTAATCGGTGACTTGTTGCCCTCATGGCTCAATGCTCCTATCCTCCTGCCTTTCTGCCGCGGCCCCTTCACACAAATCCCTATTAAAATCCATTCTGTTGCGGTTTTTGGTCGATGCCTTGTTACTGTTATTGTTGCTTCATTCGCAATTGTTTTGACCACATATGACAAATGAAATGCACTATTTTTACCATCAACATGATTCAAATTGATTTGATCAATTTCGATTCATCTGTGATGTTAGAAAGGTAATAATCCAGGCATTTAAATAGAGAGGAAGTTGATGTCCACGATTATTGAGCCATGACATAGCTGTGGTCTTCAAAGTGCAGAAAAGAGCAAAATGAGCATACATAACGTCTTGGGAAGCTTCCTGGAGCCATTCACGCTGATTTTCATGGTCTTGAGGGTTCGAAAATCCTACAGTGAGAAACTCCACCAGGAATTTGTCCTTTTCTGAAGCTTGCAAGGTGAGAGGGCTTGCAGAAACTCTTAGGGATCGAATCTAATGTGTCAATCAATCTCAATCTTAACCATCACTAGCACATCATGCACGAACGCATATTCGGGTAATAATTCCATGACTCCTTGGGGATACGTACAGGATCAATTGGACCAAAAATGCACCCTATTTGTTCCATTTTGGGGGGATTCAAGACCGCCATTGGCCGAATGACATTCCCAAGACTCTCAGCAACCGCAGCACCTCCCCTCTGCACTTTGCAAATTAAATTCTCGTATCACTTTTTGATTTTTCGAGCGTTTGCACCTTCAAAATTGGTACCTCCTCTGTTTACGTGCACTTCTACAAAACTGCTCGATCACAGACGCAAACACTTGTCGAGCCTCATTAAAATTTGATGATGGCGGCTGTCTGGGACGATGATTCGATCTGAATGTGCGAATTGATTGTGCGAATTTGGTGTCTCATGGAGAAAAAATGAACTTCTGGACAAGCCAAGTAAGCAGTAATCGAGCAGAAAAAAGCTGCAAAAGGCCCATTACACCACCGAAGCATTTTTGGCCGGCCAAGTTCTTAGCCGGACTCTGTGCAGACATATCTGATATTTGTTGAGAATGCATCAAATTTCACGATTATTCTGTTACACCACTAAGGACTATGGCGCAGAAGTTCTCAGCAGTTAGATTTCTGAGGGCTTGATACGTACTTATGCTTGAACTTGCCAGTGATTGAACCCTTCACACCTGATAGTTGAACATTTTTTGCAGCTTCCGGAAGGTTCGTAGGATTATTTGTTTACTGAAATACATACACTCTTGGATGAACCAAAAAAAATTACGAGCAATTGACTATCTTAGAGTCGGCTAAGGTAACTAAGGGATGGATGACCAACATAACCCATCACGAACGAATCCCGTCTGGGACCCTGGACGAACGGGGGAGGACCTCCAAGGGAGAGAGAGTTTACCGAACCTTGGCAATCCTCAAACGACCCGGTTCATTGTGCGAATTCCGTGCAGAACTAATATGTAGTTAACTTGACATAGCTTTCATCGCACCTTATGCCAAATGGTGGAACTCATTTTCCCTACTGCTAAATTTTTACCTCGGTAGGTGCGAGGTGCGACTGCTACGGCATGCCTACTGTAACTTCAAAACATGGTGCTTCGGAGCGAAAATACTGTTGAATTCGTGGTCAACATCTCAAACAACCACAACGCAAAGTTTCGGCAAAAATTGCATTGCACTTCTGCTCAGATATGTTCTATGCTGAATCATCCATAGCAGAGCGAAATGTTCACAGCTTTGTTCGGCTCTGCATTTTAGCAGAAATGCAGATCGGATTTGACTTCAGACTTCGTGTAATACAGTATGTCCAGCGGCGAAGAACCACGACTACGTGTAGTGAGATCCGAGAGCACTCTCCGAAAAGTAACCGCTTTCGCGTTCAAATAAAGGGAATAAGTCTTCCATGCCAAAAAAGCGTATTCTTTTCGCAAATGAATGTAGCGAGGCAGTAGTACTGATATTGAAATCCATGAAATTTTGTCTTTGTGCGCGGGAAACCCCTTACGGTTGGAATGAACGGGTGACATGATGTCCATCCTGGAGGGTTCATGGGTCTACGGAACCGCCTGTGAGCCTGTAGATTTTTGAACATTGTTTTTACTTGATGTTATTCTTCCAATGTTATGTATTACTGTGTACTAATATTGTTTTACAGGTTGCGCCAAAATTGTAGCGAAGGCATTTGCGCGGACAATCTGACCTCCTTTTCGGAGCCTCTGGTTTATTCTGTGCATTTCTTGTCTACAGTGTTTTAATTTGTTCATGCCTATCTCATTCAAGCATGAAAATACACAATTTCAAGGTTGGTCAAGCGCTCCTGCCACGGCTGTTCAATCGCCGAGCTTCATAGCCGAGGCTTTTCAGCACGCGAGATTTATAGGCGTCTTGGAGCACTTCAAAGTTTCATCTATAGATCCGTTAGACACTACAAGTACCTAGGAACTGAAGAGAATTGATCTGGACGAGGAATACATGTATCTGTGACCACTATGAGCAATCTCGGAAAGGTAACTGAAAGAGTTCCCATGGACCTGGTGCGCCATTTCCGCTGGATGTCACGAGAAATGGGCATAAAGCAAAATTCGATGAGAAGAACCTTCCGCAAACTGAACTCTGGGCTAATGCTCACTTCGGAAACCGTTCTTGGGTCTTCCAGCAGGACGGAGCTCCCTCTCATAAATCAAGAATGTTGCAGAACAGGTGCAAAGCCAACGTTTTCGAGTTCATCAGCTTTGATACGTTGCCGGCTAATTCTCTTGATTTGAATCCGACTGACCACAGCGTCTCATTAATATTGGGAGCAGCATCCTGATTGAAATCCTACCGTTCTTTTATTTTATTTTATTTTATTTTCGAATAGAAAGTGCCATAGGCACAATGCTACCCTTCGAAATGAAGGTAAAAAACGAAAGTGGCAATTGTCAAGGAGATTTTTGGAAGCATTATTGGAAGTTGCAAGTATGTTATATCTGGATTGCAGGCTAAACGAGGCATTCATACGAATCGGACTTTGGATTGGCTTTGGATTCTTTGAAGAAGCCCATCCAGAAGTTGTGGGACGAGCTCAATACGCCATACTTGCTGTCTCAGTCGATGCCTTCCCGAAAAACGGAGATATTTCCAAATCTCCGAATTTTAATGTTGTTTTTGATTCACAATGGACCGGTAAATGTTGTCACATCGTTGGTTTCTCGAAATTGGTTCATTTTCGGTGTAGGCAATTAGAAAACCTTTTTCTATAATTATGGCGCACGCTTCAGTATCCACAACCACTTTTTCCTGTTGAAGAGTTTCTGAGGAGATTCTACATATCTGAGGAATTGTGTGTTTTTGCCTGTACAGACTCGTAGGTTGCAGAATTTTATCCGTATGCACTGTTTTTACGATACGAAACTGTGGTCCTTGATTAGCATAAGCTGCTGACTGTTTTCACAATACCGATGTAGCGTTCCACGACAGTCTGGACAATTCATGTCAACAATACTTTCGCTGGTAGTTCAGTGGAGGGCTACTCAGGACACTTGTAAAATTTTACTAAACCACCAACTCTCTCGTTTTTCTTTTCTCGCTGAGAGGCATGAATCGACTTTGACCCCATCAGAGGTTCCGATACGAACCCCTGCGAACTATTCAACAACAGAAAATCCAGGATAAAGCATTTTATTAATGAAAAGTCCCTCACAGGGTGGCATGAAATGTAACGACGTAGAAGTGACACAAACACAAAAAACAACTGTTAAACGAGAGGATCCTGGCATCATTTTCAATCCTAGCTTATTACCGTATACACACAAACAGCGTTCTAATCCTAAGCTGTACAGGACGGCGGGCGGTCCACCAACGACCACGTCACCACTTCTATAGGAAACAACACGCAGAAATCTTGTTGGCGGTGGTGTGTTCCACCTCAGAATACGAGCTTCAGTATGAGTCACATGGTTCCGGGTGTGCAGTGATTGCACAGTTATGGAAATGACATCGCCGTCTGCGAAGTCCAGTGTGGAAACGCGCAAACAACTTTTTTTTGTACAGTATTTACATCACATGCTTCGGACTGTCGCGTAACTTCCGACAAACGGGTGCTGATCGATGGAAAGCCGACGGTGACGCGGCGGCGTCCAACGAACAATAGCTGGGATGAGATTTCTTCTCCTGGAAAAAATACGGATCAGGAATGTTGTACTCATTCTTCAGAACGGTGGTCTTCCTCCCGTTTCTTAATTAGGTCACTTCTTACAGAAGAAAATAGTAATAGGTCTGGTAGATTTTTTAAAAAGGCCAAACAGATAGGCCTAATATAATAGATTGAGGATTAGAATAAGGCATGGTAGAATCTCCGATTATGCTGTTGGCAAAGCCTCAGAGCTAGGAAATCCTTGCACTTGACGTTGTGTTAGATGTGCTTATTTTTATTTTTATTATCATTAATTTTTGATTTTTTGAGCACAATTCAGGATGCGTCAAGACATTTCCTCTACACACATATCCAGAATTTTCCAATTTTGATCAAAAATTGAACTTCTATACATAAACAACATTTTGAGTGCCAAAAAGAAAAATTCTCAATTTTAATAGTTTTTTTTAACTCATGAAAGTGAAGAAAGTTGCGTTTATCGCCATTAAAGTGCAATCGTTGCCATTTCATTTCAATGTTGCTTGATCCCCAGCACCGCTTCACAACCGCAACGCCGCAGCCCTGTGACGCGATCATGTAGCGCTGGCGCGCTGACTCTGACATGTTCTGACATGATCCAGGTGGCCTTTGACAAGTTAGAACAGACAAGAGCTGCTTGAGACATGTAATGATCCAAGTGATGCATGTCAGAACACGTCAGAACAAATGCACTGCAGTGACTGGACCGCATCGCAGCCTTGATGCGCAGCGTTTTTGAGGCAGCTTCAGGGAAGGGATCAAAGCTAATTCAGGATAATTGCAACTATTACAATAATATTGTTATTAATTATTTTATTTACAGTGAAACATTTAGCCTTTCAAGGATACCTTCGATAGCAAAAATGCTCCAGGAAAATGCTTTCTTAGGGAACAGGATTTGAGAGGATTTTTTTCTGAGAGGAAATTGGACAAATAAGGTTTTGTTTTTCCTAGATGGTACTGTACGCCCAGAAACAATGAATTTTGACTGGAATCCTGGATTTCTGGGCCATTTGTGTCATTTGGAACAGATGATAGTTATAGTTGACATAATTTGCAATTTTACGCTGTGAAAAACGGAAAAATTAATTATGAAAATTATTACAAATAAGTTGTTGCCGTTACAGTAACAGGTACTGGGGAAGTTTCCCGCAAGTTCTGGGAATTTACCTATGTGTCTATTTACCTATTTAATTCAGTCGAGAAAAATAAAAGATATGGTGAAGATCAAATAATTTTACGTATAATTCCAATAATCTTATCAAAATATCCAGAAAACTCACATAAAGTCCATGTTCGTGAGATCCATGCTTCTTTGCGCTCTTGCTCTTGTGGTCGTGAGCCAGAGCCGCTCGAAGTTTCGTGGCTTCCGAACGGCTTCGCTCACGTTCTCGTCGTCTTTGCGCTACACGTTGTGCGTCTAGCTCTTCCTCATCTCGTGGATGATACTCGTCGTCTTCTGCAAGTCAGAAAAATTACGGTAATTTTTACCGCAAAACTGATCTGTGGTGACTACCGTAATACAATCAGGGGATAGACGCACTGATAGTGTGCGCGTAACCCGCATTATGGACAGGTTCCCGCCGCATGAATAGGGAAATCACGTGATTTTCAGTAAAAATAAATGGAAAACATATGAGAGAACATGACTTACTGTTTTTGAATATCTTCGACGAGATGCTTTTACGAAGGTTATCGAGTATGGCAGGCATATCAGTGGTGTACGCGGGCTGCGATCGGTCGGTCGGTCGGTCGAGAACAGATAGGAACCGGTATTCACAACTCTTCAACAACACTGACGGTGTTGGTTTCACTCGCCCACCACTGTGCTTCGGTCCTTTATACGGCCACCAGGTGACGCGCCGCCTCCTACAACAAAATGGCAGGTGGTCTTCATGCGAGCGTCGAAAAACCGCGCGCCACCATCTGACCGCCCCCACCAGCAGCGTGTCCGGCTGCTGACGCGCGGCGGCAAAAACTTGCGAATAAACAACGCAGGTGATGAGTGACTCAGTGGAATTATCAGTGGAGGGATGGAACGGAAATTTCTTGGACAAGCGCCAAAATTCTTGGTTAGAGTGCACTTTCGAGGAAACCTTGCGGTGAAAGGTCAATAGCTGTGACACCTACTTGTTTACCTATCAAGGTTTCATGAGTCACGTGGATATTTTTCCCCAGAACATGAAACCACTGATATAAACACTGTATAAATCATGCAATAGAGTGGAAACACCTAGGCAGAGTAGCAATAACCATTCCTCCGCGATTTTACCCTTGTGGTGCTAAATCGCCCGGTTCCGGGTAAATCCCGCCATTCACATCTTCGGGTAAGTTCAACAACATTAAAAGTTACCCCTTAAATTCTTTGAAAGTTCCTCTCATTTCTCTTATTTTCCTGCCACATTACCACATAGTAAGCTTAGCCTGTCGTTGCACATTGGAACAGAGCCAGGATGCATAATTGCCTGGGTATGATTACCCAGACAACACGCTGCATGCGCCATTGAAATTACCCAGGGCCTGCATGAACAACTCAGATTAGCCGGAGTAAACGTGTTGACATCCGTGTGAACAATGGGTAAATTTGTGCGGTATAAGTACGTTCACCCTGGGTAATCTCAATGATGCATCGAGGCCCAGGGTAAGCACAGGGTCAATGTCAACACTCCCCAAATTTACCCATCCCCAATGTGGCATCAAGACCCTTGGTAACCTAACTGAGGCCCCCAGGCCAACTTCACATATGGGTAAATATGTTGATGGGTGCCAGGCTAAAGGTAAGTTTGGGTATGTTGGCACGTTTACTTTGGGTAAGCTCAATGATGCATTCGTGCCTGGATAATACTATGTTACGGGTGATCTCCAAGTAATATTTACCCCTTGCTCTTGACAGGTAATAGGTAGAGTTTACCTAAGAATTACCCAATGAGCTGGGACTAACGTCTTGGTGAAAATGTGGTGTACCGTGCGGTGATCGTGATTACCACGGGTAAATCAATGATCTAAATAGTGTAGTTTACCCTCCCCTCATAGAAAAGTGAACTTTAGCTCAGAGTTAAACTAATCAGCTGGGTAATGCATTTTGATGAAAGGGCGTTGAACCCATGGGTAATCGTGATTACCATGGGTAAATACAAAGTTGAATGTAACTCTACACACAGATTCATCCGTGTGAATCATTTCAGTGGCCGCATGGTTCAGCCAGATTACCCAGGGTAGACGTGCTAACACACTATATCTTAACTCAGTTTGAACTCGTTTTCAACAAGGTTTACCCTGGGGCGAGGGTAAAGGTGTTGGCGCTCGTGTTAGCGATGGGTAAATTTGCATGGTGTTAAGGAGTTTACCCTGGGTAATCTCAATGAGCTATCGGTTACTTAAAAAATAGCGATTGCTCAACGAATATTAAAAAAAATTGGGAAAATATAGTGGTAGGCTCTTTCCCAGTTCAAGGGTTAGCTACTCAATGTCAGAGCGTTTGTGTTCCAGTAACCAATATTTGAATGATGCATGCAGGGCCCAGATGGGTGCTAAACAAGGAAAACTACCTATTCTATTGGGTCGTAGAGTTTCAACTTTGTATTTACCCATGGTAATCACGATTACCCATGGGTTCAACGCCCTTTCATCAAAATGCATTACCCAACTCATTAGGTTAACTCTTAACTAAAGTCTATCTGTCTATAAGCGGAAAGTAAACTACACTATTTAGATCTTTGATTCACCCGTAGTAATCACGATCACCGCACGATACACCACTTTTTCACCAAAAAGTTAGTCCCAGCTCAATGGGTAATTGCGGGGTAAACTCTACCCATTATCTGTCAAGAGCAAGGGGTAAATTTGTTTTTTTTTTTTAAGATGCAGTGGCTCACGATGATAGTGATACAGAACTGTACACAGAAGATTTGATCGATATTGGTGCAGCAGAAGACCGGAGAAATTACTACGTGACTGTAGAGAAAATCGCCCACGCTAGATGGAGTTAATTAAAGGGACCATAGACGATTATGGAGAGAAATTTCGGTGAGATAATTGCATAGAAATTGCTGCAACTAATTCTATTCATACATCGAATGCAGAAACTGAAAGGGGTATCAATCACGATTCGAGCGATAAACAGTCCCGCACCGAGAGAAGGGATGGGATCAGCTAGGCCTTTGGGGAGACTCTGGAAAAGGTGGAAAAACTATTTCCACGGTTACGAAAGTATTTTTCCAGCGCTCATCGGGACATTGTGGGTTGTAGTAAGAAGAGAAGAAGAAGGAGTTACATGATTCTTTAGAATAAAGGATCGATTTTATTTACTTATTTATTTACTTTGTATGTACACCACATAGGTGCACCATCAATCCTCGTGAAAGACAAAGTAACCAGAAGCCAGATAAGCCCAAGGACAAAAAACTGGATATTGCCTCATAACCCAACCATTAGAAACAAGATCTAGTTCATAAAAAAACAAAGAAGGGAAACTCCCAGGATAATAGATAGGATCACAACTTATCAGGGGAAAGGCTATAAACCAGTATCATATGGAAAAATCTCTTGAAAATGAGGAAGAGCGTGGAAAAAGAACAATAGATGTCAACGACCTGATTATTTGTGATATCCGCGGTAACGACCGCGTGCCGGTGCGGTGACAATCACGGCGAGAGAGATGGAGAGAGAGAGAGAGAGAGAGAGAGAGAGAGAAGGGAAGAGAAATAAATAAATAAATAGGAAAACAACAGTGGATTTTGCTACATCATACGTGATTTATGCGTTCATACTCATATTCTTTCCATTTCATATCCTATTTGCTTGACCTTTTCAAACTATAGTGCGTTCCACTAGGAGCGATAGTTGGGAAGACAGCAGAGAGGAAAAGAACGCCGGGAAAGTGTGCAGCAATCGGAGAGGAATCAGAGAAATGCACGTTTGCCGCATGGGCATTCAACTGTTGTCGCGTTTGAAACAAACTATATGTATCTGTATTTAACATAATATTATCCTAGCTACATATTTATATATTTATTTATTTATTTCATGTATTTATTTACTTAGTCGTTTATATGCACATGAAATGTTTTTCAGCGAAGCCCACATGTAGCCAAACCAGAAAAATGAGCCAGAAACTACAAAAAATCTAAACGATATTGGTAAAAATTCGAATATTTCAACATAGTTACATTTATATTCACTTTCTATTCCATTTTTTTTTGCCCTGTGTTTCATATTTTTTTACTTTATATTGATCAATAAATCGATAGCCGGATCAATAGCATCCTGCGAGGAGCACCCTAGACCCCAGCTGGGTTTGGATGGTGTCCCATGTTCCTCGCACCCCTTACTTCGCCACCTCTTTTAAATACTCGTTCTCATCGTTTGAATTTGGCGCCCACGCGCGCGCACAGGTTTTTGAAAAAAATTGTCGTAAGCGTTGCTGTGTTTTATCTACAGATTTGCGAAATTGTTAAGATAAACGAGAAACTTTGTATCGAATTAGTCAAAGGACTTTTTGGGATAAATATTGACCCTAAACGAGGAATTTTTTGGGATAACTTCAAGTCATGTCGCTACAATAACTCTCAACTTCACCATTGCTAATTTATAAGGATGGCCCAGAAGTGTTGGCCCCACATCTATTCAGGATTCCTTGGTCTTAGATTGGAATTCCTCGATGGTGGAATGTTCACCTATTTCTCAACTTTAGCAATTGGCAGGCCATGTCCCATTGAAGAACAATAATGTTATAAATGTTCTGAAAGAATGCGAAAAAAAATGTTACAAGACTTTTGGGCCAACCTAGTCCATATATTTAGCCACAAGGAAATCCCTGTAGTAGCTTTAGAAATTCAGAAAATGCGAATTGAATGGGAGTGGCAGCCTGTTCTGCGGACTAGGGCGAAAAGAACTGGCTGGGGTTGGATGTCATGATGGCATATTTGATCAGGTGCTGTTTACCGCCAACACGCAGGTGTGATGCATTTGCAATATGGAACACAAGGAAATGGAAATAGAATATGATGAAAAACTTACAGAAAAGAAAATAACCCATGTGTGACCCATGGAGAGGAGAATAACCCATAGAAAATAACCTATAGGGGCCTGTGGAAAAAATAACCAGCGGAAAAAACAGTGCGGAAGTGGTTCATTGGGCATAGGATATAAAAAAGCTAAAATTTCTGGGTAACAATGGAGATGAATAGTCAAGAAAACTAGTTAAAAATATGAGTAGCCCTAAACTTCAGTGGCGGACTATGGGGGGAGCCCCCCCCCTCTCCCGCTCCCCGAGAATGGGTCGCCAGATTTTTGAAATTACTCCACAGTACAACTAAGAATTTTATATTGGTTCATTTCCATTTGCTTATTTTTCTTATTATTTAAAAAATCTTTTGATAATTATTTATTATTATGCCTAAAATTTTTATTAAATTTATTTTCTATAAGGGTCAACAAGGCGGCGGAGACCCCACATTTTTCCCACGCCCCCCTCCCGCCTACTTTCTGCGTCCGCGACTGTTACCCTAGCCTAGTATAGTAACCCAGGTATAATAACCCTCAACTTTATAGGGTAAAATCCTACATTTCATTTTGTCCTGCTATAACTAAAAAAAAATAAACAGTGACCAATCACAAAGAGGGATACTTCATATCTAGACCCAAATAAAAATGGATAGGTCACTCAATGATTTAAATAGATATCGATTTGAAAAGCCAGGAAACGTGGAAACCCTACAGCCAACGCTATCCTTTCTTCCTGCTGTATAAGCCTCCTTCCCACCCTACTGGTTCGGATCCTTGAATTATTCGAAAAAGAATGCTCCAATCCGTGTTCCAATAGATGATCCATTGAGGCCAATTCATCCTGGGTGCGTGCGTCAATCAACGCACCCCCTTGTGACGCACGCACCCCCTTGCGGAGGATTTCCCATGGAGACAGGTGAACGTGGCAGGCACATTCTCAATGAAAAGAACGCGCGTGGACAGCAAGGCCACAAACGCGTGCGTGTGCGTTGCGTCAGGTCAGCAACTGAATCTATCTTTCATCATGTAGACGCATGCGCGTCAAGCGCTCATGTTTTGTGCAAATTACCCTTTACTATGCCCTAATTTTATCGATTTTTTTTCCAGAAATTCACGATATTGCAGCATCATTTCTCCAGATTGGTGCCGTTTTTTGCAGAGTTGCATAAATCACGTGAAATTTGGTCGCCATCAATCACTCAATTATTGATTAA
Source organism: Ancylostoma ceylanicum (assembly GCA_000688135.1). Classification (NCBI taxonomy): domain Eukaryota; kingdom Metazoa; phylum Nematoda; class Chromadorea; order Rhabditida; family Ancylostomatidae; genus Ancylostoma; species Ancylostoma ceylanicum. The sequence goes on along the minus strand of JARK01001340.1, from coordinate 2,807,676 downwards.
AATCATCGAGTTGATCAAAATCAATATTTTCGTTGAATACTACGCAATTCCCATCTTCTCAAAAAAACGCGCTCTAATGACAAGTCACGCCAAGAATCGTCATCAAGTCACTCAAATTACATGCATAAATTCCCCATCAGCCTTTGCCGAATGCTCTTTTTTTCTCGATGGTTCCATGGTTTTGCTCTTACTCAAGTGAGAAAGGTCATAAAATCAGCGTTCAAACGTACCGAAGGCAGAAAATCAAAGCAAAAAAAGCAAACCGTTGAAGTGTTCAAGGTCTTAATCGGTGTTATTGGGGATGTAAGTGCAGATAGCCGTGACGAATTCAGTTTCGCACGAACTGGTCTAATTAATGTGTGAATTGCCTCATTTGCAAGGAGATTTTCAATTAGCGAAAGAAACCTTTGAAGCCTAGGTTAGGTGGCTGGTACAAGACATTTTTGCATTCGTACCAAACAGAGAACTCTAGACGGCCACAGGCCGCGCGGAGTTTCTGGGCAGAGACACAGAGACTCCGCATGCTGGCTCTGGTTGTCTGCTTCTGCCAGTAGGAGAGAACTCGAGTGAGCCAAATTAAGTACATACCCCTCACACTTTGGGATTTGGAACGCTTCCAATGTACAAGTTTGCGGTAACAGACAGTAGCTTTTTAACTTTTTCACCTACTTCTTTTATTTAAAAGGATTTTCCATAACATATTAGCAATTAAGCGGACAGCATACGTACGTAAGACTGAAAAATAAACCAATTATATTCGAATCCGGAAATTGAGTTCGAATATGTCGAAAATTCGGATTTTCATTGCCAACAATACAACCCTCGGGGAACGCTGAGGGCCTTAAAGGCATCCTCCCACCTCAGAATCGTTTCCGATGTTTCCTCATAAAAAGAATCTTCAGTGACAGCTGATCAGAATGGTATACATGATCCCGTGCAGAGCTGCCGAAAAACCCATTTTCGAGCCCCAATTCCTGTGGAGCTTGTGGGCGGAGCCAGGGAGAGAGGCGGAACAACTGAATAATTCACTTCAGGGTGCACAGATCTGGAGGAAATTCGTACTCTTTGTGAAGTTCTTCGCCCACGCCTCAAGCAAATAGAAACTGGAGCACATGTTGCAGAAACCTGTAATCCCACCTTGGCTCCGCCCACATTCTCCTTGAGAATTGGGCCTCGAAAACGGTTTTTTCGGCAGTTCTGCGCGGAATCGTATATATCGTTCTGATCAGCAGCCACTGATGAATATTTTCACGCAAAAATCCTGAAAATGGTTTTGAGGTGAAGGCCTTTGAGGCTCTCTCTCTCTCTCTCTCTCTCTCTCTCTCTCTCTCTCTCTATTTTCAGCATTTGGGATCGGCTCCTAAATTAGTGATTTGCTTATGTAATTGATTCAAACGGTTTCTATTCTGTTCTAATAATTAGCATTCTAATAAATGAGTTTTTGGCAGATTTCCAGCTTTCAAAATGCCTTCAGTGTTTACTACTTGCTATTTATTCGCCCGAACCCACTCATTTACTTTGGTTACGCAATTTCCTCAGCAAATTACTGTTTACTATTATGTTTATCAAGTCGAAAGACTTGTCATTATCATTCTATCACCACTTCCTATTTTTTAGGTGTTTACGTGAAATTTCTGATCCTCGTTAAATGATCCTGCCATGGCTCGTCACCGGCTGATTGATGGGACTGCACCTACTCGGCCATTTCACCGAATGACGATATTTTATGGGAAAAAACAACAGTAGTGGACATGTTTGCTGTGCATTGTGGTCTGGACATCTGAAAACATTTTTTTTACCTCACCCAACACACTGAACGGTTACCAGTGAATTCTCGAAATGACTGCGGTGGGAAAACTCGTTTGTTACTGATCGCCAACAACTTTTTGGCGAGTGGAAAAAAGGTTTCGGTATCGGTGGAATCATGCGTTCTTTCCGGGAATGAATAATTTATGATTAATGGGAACTATGTGAGGGAATTCGTGAATTTACCCCAATTTCTTCACAGCCCCGTAAAACATTCTGTCCAAGCCATTTAATGTGCGAAATTCTAAGAAATAAATACAGCACTGAATTACCTATTGAAAACTTCTCTTCAACCTACTAGAGTACGAGTTCGATCGTTCGTGAACTTTTGGGGCTGCATACCCTGCTGAGATTACCCAGGGTAAACATGTCAATACCCCGCAAAATCGCCCATTGGTGACAGTGGCGTCTACACAATCACCTGGGTAATCTCAAAGATGCATCCATACCTTGGAGGACACAAATACGGAATTGGAAAGACAGGAAATCTCATATGCATGGCCATATGTAATTACCCATGGGAGGCGGCTGGACACGGAACACTTCACTTATAGGTAAAGGTATTAATGGGTGCCACGTTAAGGGTAAACTTGGACATGTTGAGACGTCTACCATGGGTAGCCTTGATGACATATACAGGTCTGGATGCTTCATTGAAGTTACCCAGGGTTAACGTGTTGACGCCCTTGTTAACGATGGGCATATCTGTGGGCTGTTACACGCTTACCCCGGGTAATCCCACTGATGCATGCGACCCCAGACACATTTACCATTCCGAGGGCTTGACCTACCCTAGCCAATACACGTCTTTCCTACAAATTAAATGCGTCCTATCTCCACAAATCATATTTTCAAATCAGTTGATCGTTCTTGAATGCCCCCGGATGCCTTCAATACCAAAACTAGGTTTTATTCCCGAGAAAAAGTTGTTGCCCATCAGTATAAACGAGTTCTCACACGCAGTCATTCCGAGAATTCGCTGGTATAACCGTTCAATGTGTTAGGTAACGTGAAAAAAGGTGTCAGACACTGAGACCACAGCGCACCGTAGACGTGCGGCTGTCCACTCGTACATTTTGCCAGAGTAATTATCGGGTGTGGATTGAGAGAACTTGGCAAAATTACTCCAGGAGGAGCAAGAACTGTAAAAAAAAGAAATGGAAGTTGGCCGAGTGGGAAGTAAACTAAATTTTCAGAAGGTAAATTGGCTGGTCAAAATCCAACGATTGCAGTGGACTGCGGGAGCTACGTGTTGCTTGGGTGAGGTTCTAGCCGAATTGAGTTGAGTTCCGAATTCCCTCGAATATCTGGACATTTCAGAGTTGGAGTAGTGGGTAATTCAAAAACCAAGTCATTTACCTGGATATTTCTGCCCCTGGCTTCATGATTAAGTTATTTTCTCGTGGTTGTGGAAGAAAATTTCAATTTCAATCACAACAGCGGCCGAATCCATAAACCAGGGTAAATGTTCCAGTATCCCCAGGCCTAGATGCATAGAGATTACCCAGGGTAATAGTGTCGACGCCTCGGTTTCTGAGGGGTGAATTCCTGGGTGATCACAATTTTACCCTGGAGAAACTCAACGATGCATGCGGACTTGTGATATACCCATCGTCAACATGGGCGTCAACACGCTTAGCATGGGTAATCTCAATGACGCATCCAGGTTCAGGACGTACCTATTCAGCAAAACTGGATATTTTGTGAACTATAGAAAAATCTAGAAGCTCTGACCACGTCGCATGTGCTGCAGCACTCGAGTATTGGCACTCTGACTGTCTGCGCATCCTCACTTTAGACTAGTATCGCTATTCTCATTAACAATCGATCCAGCGGTGGGGCACATGCAGGTGAAATTAATTCTCTTGATTTTTCCAGCGCTCCCGGCGAACTATGATTCCTTCGAGGAGAATGATATGTTCCAGGAAACAGGTTGAACGGTTCAAAATTTAGAAAAAGCGCTGTCAATGTTTCCCTGAGCGTTTGTTTAATTTTCACAAAAAATACTCCACGAAGGAACGACATTTCATTGGCGATCACTGAGCAGTGACTCCACAAAATTGCAGAACGCCATCGTTTCCGTTTGTTTTCGCGAAAATGAGCATCAGTCTATTATCTATCCGTGAAAAATCGGTTTAGAGTCACATGCTCAACAAAGAATTGGGTGTGAGATGATGAAAAATCGGGGAAATTTCACCGATGAGCGTTGATGCCTCGTAGTGCAAGTGCACCCGTGAATGCTTCAGCAACATGGGTATGACCGACAGGCACAAATGACCATCCATCCACGCTTCTCTGCAACCGCAATGGGTTTGGAACTTTTCGTTGAAGTTCTTTACGGGTCCGCTACTGGTCGTTTTGCTTGAGTTAGTGTGGATTCCCCAGGATCAGTTACAACCTCATCTGTTGCCCTGGCAAGATCAGAAATAGGGCATGAAGAATGGTTCAAAACTTCTCTGTTGTCAGGGTGACATTACAATTTTATTTCACTTTATTTAACATTTTCCATGACTATTAATATCACTACTATTCATTTTTATGATTGTCCGTACTATTTAAATGAAAACCATAACAAATCGACTAAATAGCAAATGTGTTTTCGCACAGAAAATTAGCAAAAATTTCCCAACCACTCTTTGTACAGAATGCCAGGAAGCACGTCACCACCTGTCTGTGCAAGTTAGAACAGTTGTGAAGTGTGTGGATGCGCAGACAATCAGAGAACCTCGTTGCACTTGGTGTTGCATCGCGTGCGAACGGGCCTCGACCACTGCATTCTGCTGCAAACTACACATTTTGGGCAGATAATCCCACCACATGATAGTTTTTTTTATACATTTTCTATTTTTTTTCAGGCAATCTCAGTCCTATCCAAACTCCAGAAAACTGCTTTGATTTATTTTTTTCTGAGATTTCCACGGTTGTTTTCCTAGGATGTGTTTACGAATTGCTTTTTTCTCCCTCGTTTACAGGGCTCTCCCTTTGAACCAACCTGTTTCAGGCATGAGGCCCATTCCCTTCTAACTCTACTCCATCTTTGAAAAAATTATGGGTAATACTAGTGACGCCACCAGTCTTTTTTCTTCCACAGATTCCTTAATAGTCTCTGTCAAATAGTTTTTTCCACGGTCACGCTATTTCGCTCTGACTCATGTGAGAAACGCGGAAAGGATTAGTGTTTGACGGCGTAAAAGGTAGAATTTGAGAGGGAAAAAGTGGGCTAGTTAGAGTAGTAGACAAACAAGAGTCGTAAAATCAGTTAATTATGAACAGCGTTAACCACTACGCGAAGGTGTTCATGAGAAACTCTAGGATGTGGAGGGAAAACATGAGTTTGGGGCACTGTACCGCGTAAGGGCAGGGTGGCTCAGCCCCCTTATTGGTCGAATAAATGAACTGACCAATACTAGAGGCCGACCACTTCCACTATAGCGCTGAACAGCAACATATCGACTTTTGTACCTTTTTTCAATTTGTGGCAATTATTTATTGGCGTCGGTACGCATATGCTTAGCTCTCGAGTATCGCATGTAGGCGTGTCCCCTCCCTGTCTAAGTTCTCTTAAAAATTACGTGCTTCTGATCGCTCTTGCTAGAGGCAAGGTGTATAGAGTGATTTTATACGAGAGAAGCCATCAAACTTTTCTGGAGTGGAAATAACCTCAAAACACCTCCATAAAGCTGGTAAGGATTATTTGAATAGACAGAAAATACTTTTCACTTTCTACTTGACCATTATCATCGCTTTTTTTCAGCAAATCTTTCTCCTTTATGGCCCTCCTATGTCCGTCACGTTTTCCTGGAAGACTGTAGCCTACGCACTTGGCGGTTCCACCAAATGATGGCATTCTTTATGCAAGAAGTGTGAAAAATTACTCGCACGTCTACATTAGCCTGCAAACACTTAAAAAATTTATTTTATCACAGTGCTTCAAAAGTAATTTTAGTGCTCCGGACGCTTAGAGTACTATAAGCATGTTTTTCTTTCATTATCAGCATGCTATAGCACTAGAGTTGTGTACACATTGGAGTTCTTTTAGCGGTAATAAAACGGTCAAATGTACGATCACTGGGTTTCCAATGCCATAACAATATCAAAAACCTTCGAAAATACGTACCTTTCACGTCTCAGGAAATTTAGGGCGCGGGAAAACAGGGACATTTTCCAAGTTAGTAGTATTGAGCCTGGATGTAACAATGAGAATATACAGGGTAAAGATGTTGAAGCTCTATTTGACTATGGGTAAATCTCTGTGGAGATAATATGTTCATTCTGAGTACGGTGAATGCTGCCTCCGATTATTTGGCACGATTCCAAGTGGAGAGAGGCAATAGACAGGCTAACACTTTTACCATGGGGTAACCTCGAAGGCGCATTTCCTGATCGAAATATTTGACGAGGTAATTTCGAGTACATAGTGGAATAAACCCTCCGTCTATAGACTGGTAAAACCATCTCATTGGCTGCTACAAAGGTTTCGATGAAAAAGCTGTGAACCGTTGGGTAATCGTGATAACCCCAATGCCTTATCCGGCCTCTGGACTCATGCTTAGTTGGTAAGGTTTATGTATGATTGAGGAGCATTTAGGGATCACACTTGCTCGGTTCTGATAATAGGAATACAAACAAGAGTTTGGCCAAATTTTTAAAATCATTTTCCTTACTCAACGAATGCGCTAAATGAGTAAGGAAAGAAATGAGTAAAAGCAGTGGAAAAATCGCCTGGGAGTTCAGTTTTGCTATATCACCTCCATCAGTTATAGAGTGAATAATCCCTATTTACGATGTCACTATAGCAACTGGATGTTGAGCGGCGAAACTAGGAAGGACAAGGAATATAAGAGCACTCTCGTGGAGTTTCACCTACATGGATGTTCTCTACAATCTCAAAAAACTCGTAGATCATATGAAGAACCTGTGGGAGATGTTTTTGACGAGCTGGACCATCTTCTTGGAGAATACCTGGAAGTATAGAGCGCGCAGTGTACGAAAATAACACATAATCTACACCTCTTTCGCTTATACGATTACTTTTCTCGCTTCCGAAGCTTTGGTTTAATTACCCAAGTTCCAGCCAATTTATTTTTCTTTCTTCTCTTTCGCATTATTTTTGTTCTCTTTACTAATCTACTATTTTCTACTCATATTCTATCTAACCACCAGTTCCCGAAGAGGATTACTATGTTACTTTTTATTTTTTTTCCTCACAGTAGCTAGGTCCTCCTCCTCATACTGATGAGTTCCCGGGAGGACCTTATTCCTAATACCCAATTACCCATATATGGTTAGGGAACGAAACGGGCAATTGGGTACTCATTCTTTCTAATAATTTTTTTATAACTTCTATTTCTGTTCTCTGTTTCTCTACTAATATTAACATTACTAACATTATTTCCCATTATTCCTTTTTTCTAGCAAGCCATATGCTTTTAGTCTAACTTCCGTATAGTGCATAGTACGCAACGAAGACCTTCTTTTTCCTTCCTTCTTCCTAAAATAGTAAATTTTGATTTTTGACCAGTCGGAATCGCTATTTTGACAAGGAGAATTATATTTTTGGGGTATTTCAAGAGGAACAGAGGATGTTATCGTCGGAAACAACACATATTTTTCATTGCTTTCGCTCGTAGAATTAATTTTCTTTCTTTCAAAGGGTTTTCTCCGCCATTAAATCATTTCCATAGCTTTTTTCTTGGTTGATAGGTGATTGTAAGTGATTATCCATGAATTACGTTCTTAAACGGAAGCGGGACGCCAACAATGACGAAACCTGGTTTTTATCCCGAGAAAAAGTTGTTGTCGCTTAGCACAAACGGGTTTTCACACGGTGTCATTTCGAGAATTTGCTGGTAACCGTTCAAGGTGTTAAGTAAGGTAAAAACGGGTCAGGCAACTCGAGACCAGAACGTTCTGCAGACGTGCGCTTGACCGCTCATACTTTTTGCATGAGTAATCTTATCATAGGGTTGAGCGCGCGTTCTTGGTAGTCTTTGGCGAAGAGTCAGTTAACGATCAAAACAAGGTTTTTACACAGGTTTTCAAGGGATTTCTTTAGAGAAAAAACTCCTTATTGGCCCATATCCTCCCCCTGCAACGAGAAACTAATATTCTAGAAAGCATAAACAAAATTACTTGCAAGTAAATAAGGATAAACAATTTGAAAAATTAGCAGGTAAATTAAAAAAAATAATCAACTAAAATTAATCGAAATTGAGATAATATAACCAGGATTACTTCAATTTATTTACAAGGTTTAATTTGCATATCATATCGATCGAGAGAGATCAAATCATGCGATTTTGTAGGTGTGCTCCATGTAGAGTATGGCACACGACATTACTGTTTTCGGAGCAACATTTATTTTGATAGCAGTGCCTCCCCCCTCCCTTCCCTCCCCACGAGAATGGGTCGCCGAACTTCCGGAATTACTTTACAGAATAAATAAAAACTTTCTTTTAGTATACTTTAATCGCTTATTTCTGTTAACTTTTGAATAATAATCATCAGTTACTTAAGATTTAAATTGATGTTTTTATTATTTTTGTTTTCCATCTGGGTCCCCAAAACGGCGGAGACCTTTTTTTTCTCAACCCCCCCCCCCGCCCACTTTCTGCGTCCGCCACTGGTATTGATTATACCTGGATCATGCCGCAGAGGTGTGGAACGTTATATCTAGAAGGGGCGGCGTGGCCAAGCTCTGCGATTGGTCAATTCACTCAACTGGCCAATCATAGAGCTTGTTCGCCCCTCCTTTTCCAGGTATAAAGCACTACATCCATGCCACAGTAATGCTATCGAGACCACGTCCACAATCGATAGCTATCAAATTGATGACGACGGGCGACATGGGGTGCCACATGGAGTATAAACGCATCCCATCCATTTCCGTAAAAAAACTCATTCGAAAGCAATTTCTCTGAAGCAGGCAACAATTCCATGAAAGCGCTTTTCCTCTAAGAAAAGTCGTATGTTCCAAAGAAGTGAACGATTCACAAATTGGTGTTAGTTTTCCAGAATCTAATTAATCCTGAAGCAGCCACGAACGAGTTTCTCCAGCTTGACACTTTTTCAATGACCTAAAAGAAGTAGTCTCTGCGTTTGTTCCGTCACTGCTTTCCGAACTTTCACCGGCCGACCGGTGCAATCCGTCTTAGCAATAGAAAAAGCGCGGATAGAGGCTGTTTACGAATAGTGGTGGGAGCGTACGAGCGAGGTGACGCATTTGTCAAATATCCACGAAAAAAGGAAAAATTAGAGAAATAAAGGAATAGTTGTGTCATTTTCTGAATTTTCTATGCATGTATGTACGCTCGACTATAGCGATCATAGCAGTTACACAGTACAGATGTGATCCCACTATAAAAACATGGTAAAAATATTGGGAAAATCGAGGGTGATAGTGACCTTTGGGTTTACCCATGGCAACTTTAGTACTGGAGTGGCATTGGTTAGTGCGTTTACCGAGAGGTAGCAGCGACAGTTACTGTAAACATATATGTACATGTACAGTGAGCGTCAGTGGTGGTGACCCATTCACCGCCTTGACAAGCACGCCGCGCAACCGCGCCGCGCGCGCCGGAATCGGTGTCATTTGCTGCCATTATGCTACTTCTCGTTGTGAAACATGAAAAAAGTGTAAAGATCACCAAAATGCGAAGAAAAGTGCCTAGAAATAGGATTCCGACGGCTGGCGACAAAGATTGCGGCAAGTGCGGCGCGGTTGCGCAGCATCCTTGCGGATGGGTCACCGCCACTGACGCACGGTCTATGCATATTTGTTTGAAATTCACTTGTGCACTCATTGGCCATTGGTATCGCGGCGAATTTTGCATCATTGAGGCACAAATGCGAAGAATGCATACCCACTGGGGTAAACGCTACCCAACTTCACCATGCAGTCTATTACCGCGTAGTAAACGTTTACCAACATATTCAGTGATGAGCGCTACCCCGAGAAAGGACATAGAGCATTGTTCACTGGGCCTTTAGGATACGTACCATTGCTATTTTTTAGAACAACGTTTTTTGTCTTCATTGTCTTCGCATTTGCCTATCTATGAGTATACAGTAAAGTCCTTGGGCAGTGATTTTCCTGATTTTCCGCGGACACAAAAAGCACGCGATGCGACCGCACCGCTCGCACCGGAACCCTTGTCACGAGTTTCGATCTTCTTCTTTCTTAATAATTGGTAAATTTCCTTGAAAGATATTAACAAGTGTGATGAAAAACTATCAAGAAAACCCTATTAGCACCTACGGCAGCAATTCCAGTGCAAGCGGCGCGGACGCGTCGCGTGTTTCCGCGTTCGCGAAAAATGTACCGCCATTGACAGCCACCGAATGTGATGAATAATGCGTCTGCCATCGTATGTCCAACTCCGGTCAGGAACAGAGATGCTTGGAGAGCAGAGAATTTTCTGCGAGTCCATGGTCAATGGTAATGGTCCATGGAAAGTGGTGAAATTTTTCCAGAATTAAATAAATGGGTATACGACGAAATAGGAAGCCACTCAAGAGAACCCTGCCAGGATTAATCCCTAAATTCACCTTTGACCCAGCAGCGCAGAAAAGCAAACACCATCTAAGCACCTCAACAAAGGTTCGAAACAAGAAACACCTGGACCGAAGCAAAACAGCCCCACTGAGCCGCTCAGTTCTATTTATAGCACCAGCATCGAACCTGTCACTCATTGCCGAGTCGTAGTCGGGTTTCTGTTTCCAGATCCAGTAATGCAAATCACACCCGACGGCTATAGCCGACAACTTTGCGAATCGTACTAAAGTCCTCTACCAGTGAGACGATGGATTCTTCCAAAAGAGAACACTGATCATGGACTTTCTCAAAGTGCAAACGCACCCGCAAACAGTTTAGCAGCGACGACCATGACCGACACGCTTTGATGACAATTCGCCTTTTCTCTACTTGCGGAAATGATGACTTTACAGCTTTTTTCGCTGATTTTTGCCTGTTTTCCTACTCGAAACATCCCAATTTCTGTTCCAGATAGTGTGATTAGTTTGACAACAGATATTTCTTTTGTCGTCGCTGCAGAAATGGGAACGTTACAGTTGCAGCCTGCAGGGGCAAGGGTAAGAGAGCAAGATGTACAACAAGGGGTACATCATTGGGGACGGATGCATCATTGGAAGGATGGGTAGACTAGTACCCATGGGTAGCAGCTGGGTATGGACAACGTCACTTAGGGGTTATATGCTGATCGATGCCAGGCAAAGGGTGAACTTAGTTACGTTAACACGCTTACCATGGGTAATCTCAATGATGCACCTGAACCCAGATTTCAAGGTTCATCTACTTGTTAAGGGCTATCTTCCAATATTAGCTGCTGTTTCAAGGCATTGGAAGTAATATGGAGCTCAGGGGTATGTTGTGAATTAATTTATGATCTAAGACCACCAAATATCGTTCTTTCTACGGTATATACGTAGCAGCAGAAATGTGGAAATTTCCCTGAAGGGAACAGAATAGAAGAAAACTATCTCTGGACTGCAGAACTATGCATAGGGAATGGGAACAGATAGAGGGAGAAGGAATAAGAAATGAATAAGGAGGAAGACCATCTTCTTCTTATGAAGATAGGTTATCCAGTATTTCCTCACGGCAGAAGAATTAACATTACTCAGTCTCTCTGCTATAAAAGTTCCTGGGGTATACGTTCCCGAAGATTTTGGAAATTCAGCGACGTCAATTTCGCTGGATCCCTAAGCAGTAGATCAAATACCCCAAGAAGATATCTCCGCAGAAAATTTCGAACCAGTCGAATGTTACAGTTGAATAAAACAATTTTAAAGCAAGGATGGCAAAAGTTTGTAGTTCCACATGGTGGACGAACACTTCAGTAACAAAATAAAGAGCAGGCAGAGAAAAATTATAATGTCATTTGTGGTATTGTCATATGATTAATGTAAATTACACCCACCCACCACCCCCCC